>VACF01000746.1:0-228982 GCA_006891605.1 Pleurozium schreberi | reverse complement strand
TAACAAATATAAATTTTTTCTTAATAGCTTATGCTTGTAATGCACTTGATAACATTGATATATAACAACAATAAAAAATGTCCAAAATTTTCAAGTGGCATCAATTAATGGGCCAATATGATTGTGATGAATGGTGACCCAAGGTAGCAATTTAATTTGTCAAGGCAATTTTTGTCTACTTTGCCATGAAAGAAAGAGATATATATTCAATGAAGTACTTTATTGCAAATATACAATTAGGCAATGATCCATTCTCAATATTGGAAAGCTATTATGCTTCAACATATACTTGGAAGGAATTTATTACGAAATGCAAGGATTGGGGGTGTTTGAAGAGCCAAATAAGACAATTTGGTTATTCTAGGGGTTCCCTTTTTGTCTTTTTAACCCTTGAAGGACCGAGGCATATTTTGGGCGGAAATTGTCAAAAACTGCCATTTTTTAGGGCAGCAAGAAAAAAATGATAAAAAAAAGGTTATTTTTCAAGATTTAACCGTACAAATTTGTACTATGGGAATGTATAGAAAAAATTTCAGAAACTTTGACCACATGGATTGAAAGATTATAATGTTTGAAGTTAGGTCAAAAAGTTTTTTTCCAACCTTGTCTAACAAGGCCTAGAAACTTTAACTTGTTTTAGAATGAGATTTTTATACTACACATGGCTATTTTTTTGACATTTGCATCTTGGACCATGTAAGCTATATACCCACCAAATTTCACAATCATAGGAAGAGTTTTGCACATGCCGCCTGGAGCTGCCCGAGTTGCACGCAAAGTTCAGGGCAACATAAGTTTTGATCCGGGCACCCGATCAAAAAAAAAATAGATTTTTGGGAAGAGGATACATAGTTACACTTTGTGTCCGAATTTTATGAACATTCGACCAAGAATGACTTTGTAGGAACCTATCCAAGATTTCTTGTGTATATTGAATATACACTTGGTCCTTTAGGGGTTAAGGATGCAAAAAGGTCCCCTATCTCATTAGTAATCAATGCTGTGTATGTTTTGAATGCATTGTTTGTTTTGAATGAGTTTGCTACTGAGCTTGAAAAGTAGATGAACTTGTTACGAGGTCATTTAATTTGCAAGGTAAGTAAGCACTTTGGCTTGAAAACATGCTCATTTTGTAAGCTAGAGCGCAGGCCAAAATCAACCTAGGAGGAGTGCTTGGTGGTTGATTTTTCAACAAGGACTTAGGACAAGTGGTTCATTTCTCTTTTTCAAGCATGAAAGCATCCTATGTGGCATTTGACCACTTTTGAGTTTTGAAATGGTGCTTTTGAAGCTAACTGTTAACCATCAAAGGATATTGCAAGCCTTGTAGACATTTTAAAAGTCAAATCTTGAATTTCTACGTAGTTCTTGACTTTACATGTTTTTCAACTCTAAAGATAATGTAATTTCTCCCTGGTTTCTAGTGTCATAAAAAGAGGGCCACTTTTACTTATATGATGTGAATTATCTTGATCCATGAAATCAATTTCAGAATTCAAGATCTCAATTATCAATAAGGTAGGGACACCAAAAAACGCCACAAATTGGTGCTATGTTTAGTTACTATTATTAGGCTAGTCAGATTTTCATATTGCCTTGTTGGCAAGTGAAAATAGGTTCYGATGCACCAAAGAATGTGACATTTGGATACAATATGCRAAGTTAAGAAAGGTCAAAGTTTGGTTTCTTCCACATAGGAATATAATCGATTTTGGAGATGACTGTTCTCCAAATACTCAGGAAGAGACTCTGATGACCGCCAGTCCAACACACCATAATCGAGGCAGCGTTACAAATGGAATACAAAATGATACCCCAATCCATAAGATGTAGACAGATTTCTCGAGGACAACTCCCAAGTGGATGGACCCACGAACAAATGTCCTCTCAGATAATATGAAATTATATGAAACACATGTTTATATGCTACTTATAACGCACATCGCTATCAAAATGCGCCTTCCAATAAAATCAAGTTAATACACGTGGCACAYGRKTCTAATCTGTTCACCACATACCGGTACTAAACCAGGTCAGCCACAATCTAGTTCATGTTTTATTTTTATTGATTAAACGTTTGAGATTCAACCCTCTAAAGACACACCTGGCTTTTAGATGGTTGAACTGGGTAGTATTGGGCCCTTAAGTCTACTTCTACAGTMCAACACTTTCAAATGGAACAATGCAAAGACGAACAGGAAAATACACGCACACGGTGCTAAGGCTGCGAATGACCAAGCCGCCCGTGAAGTACTGGCCAGGCTCCTTGTCACCTGTAGGAAAGAAACGAGAACAGACTTTTTGTTACGGAATCGGCTGTGCATGTGATAGAATGTCACAAAGCAGAAGAAACACATAAACAGACGACCCTCAAAATCTTAGAACAAAAGGGTTCTTAACAAGGTCACAATGACGTGTCAAACATAAGGAGCTTGAACATCAACATCACAAGAGGGGAAAAAGAACTGGAATTGTACCAAGGTTTATATATGTGTTGCCAATATGAGGTTGAGTCATGAGCACAAATTGGCCAGCGTAGYTTGTATCCGTCAGGAGTTCTTGACACGTGTCAATTGATTTGAAATGAAAAGTTAAACCACCGATAAGCACTCCAAAGCCTAATAGCACCCACTCATTTCAACTGCTTCACGAAATTCCCGATCTTCCCATTTAGGAACAAGTAATCGCTCGGAACTGTCTATATTGCAAATAGATATGCAGAATTTCCATGTGTTTCTGTCCATGTAAGCCTTGGTACAATTCTCAGTCCAACAATACTCAGAGCTTGAAATTTTCAAACAACGTATTTGACAATCTTGGAATACCACCATATGCTACTATTGCTTGTAACACATGTCTCATTAGATAACCCCCATAACTTGCTACCTTTTCCAACCATTTCTTGGTCTCTCTCCTTTGGGATAGAGACATAAACATAATTCTCATCGAGGTCGTTCAGTAACAAAAAGAGAGAGGCAAACGATGTACTACATTATCATGATCAGKACAATACCAAATTCTCCACATAAACTCGTCCTTGAAAATATGAAAAAGAAGAAACTCCACTTCTGATTCGCTTCTTATAACCATTATAAAGAACAACAACCCTACCAGAACGCAATTTACCAAGGCATKCAAAGTGATTCATTGTATTGGTGACACCTAAATCAGGGTCACCTACAAAAATAACGAAAATGCACAAATTCTGTTTTATGGAAATAAGAAATATCTCACCTTGCACTAAACTAAAATATTTACACATTGCTAATCTAGTGTCGCACACATGAACAGGATTAATTAGAGTAGTGGACATACCCAGTAAAAGAAGTGTTGAAGACCACCTCTCCCACTTGGGTGCCAGTGGCTCCGAAGGACTTCCACGCCATACGGACTCATCCTCGAGCACAAGTCGGCAGTCACATGATTTCCAGGGCTTAGCAGATGCAAGGAAAAACAAACAATATACAAAACATCCTCAAGTGATCATTAACTGCATCGAATGCACTGTCAAAGTCCATTGTTCAAATTTCCAGAGAGCGACACAGTTCACACAGTTCCAGCGTCCGCTCGAAAGTATTTCCAAAACGTTCGCCTCGCTATTCTGAAATTAACCTTAAATATTGCATTGCCACTGATGGTCAAAAGAGAGCACCAGCAACCGCAACACACTCTCAGACAAACGAGCCTTAAACCCGAAACCCACGTATTCTTGATAGGATTTTTCAGAACCATAAACTATAAAATACCAACCCACTCCGAAACCGAAAACCCCGGAGGGAAGCTTAGCAAGCCTTTTGCACAGAAGAGTTTGGAGATTCAATGACAATTGCTCGCTGTAAGTTATTCCAGATGTTCGTTGCAAGCTCCAATTTCGAGTTAGTGTTTGAGGAATGGATGGTGGAAATCGTGTCCATTTCAGCAAGACCGGATTATTGTTTTCAAATGGTAGAAGTTCGATTTGGTGATAACCCTTGAACGCCGCGGCGGACGTTTTGTGTCCTATGGATGACAGAGAATTGCAGCTTTTCATCCTCGGTATTAGGAGTGGAAAGGGAAAATCTTTTCTAGTGCTTTGACTTCCAATGAGTATATTTGGCTTTTCAAAGTAGATGATGTCACATGGTATAAAAAATGCATGATTTCCATCACCACTAGTCTATCTTTCAAGAATTAACCCTTGAAGGACGGACTCGTGTCTATGGAAACCTTCAATTTATGATATCATGGGAATCACTTGTTTAAAAAAATCCAAAAGTACTTATTGGAAGTCAAAGTACTATAGAAGATCTTCCCTTCCCCACCTTAATTCCATAGATGAATAGTTGCACTTTTGTGTTGTACAATTTGATTCTCTGTCATTCAAATCGGACGCAAAACATTCGCTACATCAGTCAAGAGTTAATGAACATGCCTAACTCAGTTGATACAGTAGTATATTGCAAGTGCCGCTTGGATAAGAACATGGAAATAAGTTAGTTACAAATTTTTGAAGTTAACCAATAAACGACGCTGAGGTCATTTTTTGGTCAATGAATGAGAGAGCATCTTTGCGTATAGGACAAAGGTGCAATTATTCATCTTCAGAATTAGGGGTGGAAAGGGAAGATCTTCAACAATAGTTTGACTTTCAATGCGTGCTTTTGGATTTTTTTAAACCAATGATTACTACGATATCAAAATTGAGAATTTCCACGATCACCAACTAGTTGGTTAAGGTTTAAATCACATTGGCAATAAAAGAAACTATTGATCGATTGTCTTCATCTGATTTCATTTGACTTTCAAACTTACATAAGTACGAGAACATTGTATTAGTTTCCAAATACATGCATCAATTAATATAATGAAAATTATGGACATTTTTTAAGTGCATCAACCTCCTCGTCTCTTCAAGTACTTTTTGTTTTTCTTTTGAATGCTCAAGATTGAAGCTAATAGATTGCAAAGATGGTCAACTACACCTTCTTTATGTTTTTTGCATTTGTAGTTGTTCTTTTGAACTTTTTGATTGTAGACATTTTCATGTAGTGATGGCACCCATATTCCTTATACATGCCAGCCTTTGATATTCCTCGAGAAGGTTTGCCTAGCAAGAGAGGCCATGAGAGAGATTTTATTTGTTTTGCGGTTGGAACGTAATCCATTGTGATGTATGCAGACTAATAAGATGATTGTTGGAATGTAATCCATTCTAAAAATTTATGTATTGATATGTAAACTTAAGATGAGTTTTGGCTTGTCAAGTGTACTACAAATGTGGGGTTGATTTATATAATGCCTTTCAAACTACTATAGTGTGCCCTGTGCCATTGCTACAACCAAAATAAATGTAAAAGTATTTTTATTTTATTTTTAAAAACCAAAATTAACTCAAAAATCCATAACTTTCTCACTGAGAGTCAGAACATAGTTGAATCAAAGCTCATACTCCACTGACCAAAAGCTTTTTGACGGTATCAAGAATACAACCGAGGGATGCATGGTCCAAAAGATCTCAATGTAACAAACAAACCAAACCAAATAAAGAACCTAATTTAAGGTATGGATTAGTGTGCATTATGCCATTGCTATAGCCAAAATAAATGTAAAAGTAATTTTTTAATTTTTTAGTTCATGAAAACTTTGAAATTCAACATCTTCCACACCATACATGCAAATGTCACGAAACAACGCCCATGCACCCTTCTCGCCGAGGGCTTTGCCACAAAATGAAGAATGTGACTAGGGGATGCACGATCTAGAACATCTCATTGTAACAAAACAAAACCAARAAACAGACTAATGTAAGGTATGGATGTTAGCCTACAGCCGACTAAAAGTGGGTGGATGAAAAATGTGGATCCTCTTTTTGTCTAGTAATGTGATCTTTCAAGTTTGTGTGTCATCCAAATTTTGGATGTCAGAGCGTTTTACAATTAACTTAGTGAGAACAATGAAGACTAAAATTGGCGAATGAATGCTTTTCAAGGAAACTATAGAAATGAAGAATCCACTCATTCATCCTAATAGTATCTAGATGACTACCTTGATGATAGAACTGTGTCCTTCAAAGGTTATCAAGACCTATGTTTAACCCTTGAAGGACGGACTGGTGGAAATCATGCATTTTGATACCGTGTGACATCATCTACTTTGATTGGATTTTTCGGAAACATGTTTTTGCAGTTGATGTGCGTCTTTAAGCTTGCGATTATTCACATTCGGCACGTGAGGACGTGTGTACGCGGCAGCCGATAACGCTCTGCCATAGAATTAGTGAATTATTGTAGGTCGAAAATTTTGCAAAATACTTCAAAACACTAATGTGTGTGGTATGATGAACTTCAACGGGCCTTACCACATTCTATCAGGTTGATAAAGTGGAGTGCATGCACTTGCTCCGCACAGAAATCGCGAAACCGAAGACTGAAGATCAAATGGAGATGGGAAATGCGTGGCTGAGGCGTTGCCTAGCTTGCCTCTACGRGTAAACGCGGCGACTCGAGCATCTGGCAAGTAAAGAAGACTCTGCACGACAAGTGGTCCAGCGCACGCAACAGTTTTGACCGCTTCTCTGTTTGAAGGTTTTCGAATTACTGTACGCTTACCTTGTGATATTCGGGAGACAAGAGATTCGTGCTTGCAAATGTGACTGATGCTTCACGCTCCCTGCTTTTGAAAAGTTCTAGGGTTTCATTTTGCAGCTCTTGTGCCCTAGTGCTGCTTTCACTTGATATGGCCACTAAATGTGAACGGGGCCATTGATTTTCGATCACGCAGAGGTGGTAGCGATCTTCTGAAGACATCTGTGCCTGGATGAGGAAGCTCAGACTCACGAATTCATGGTGTTAACGAATTCAGTCTCAAACTGCATAAGCACCAACATTTGTGAGAATTATTTCCAGATCGAGGAACACTTGTGAAMTGCAAAAATGCCGACACTTTAGCACGCTAATCGACCTCACCAAGCCCTAAGTCAATTTAGGTGATTCTTAACTGTCGGTGACTTCTGCCATTGCATCACCATTGCTGGGTAATTGATGCCGTCAAGATGTCTCCCTACACCAGAATTTCAGCGATGAAAGGTAACCTACCATTTGAATCACATTGCAATACGTCAGCTTCAAGCGACTTGCACAGGACTTGAACTGTGCCATCAACATTTCCCTTCAATGCATATATATTCTAAAAGGATGCTCGCAGGATGAACGCCAATCAATAGGCAACAACAATCCTCTTCATTCACTGACCTTCTCATTCCTCGATACTGTTCAGGAACTATTGGCACAGGGCAAGGACGTCAATGACAAACTAAACCACAACTTTGCATAATCGCTATCCAGCGATTTACAGAGCAAGAATGCATCATACAAATTCCATCTGCAAAGCCAAAATATACGAAATCGTCATGCAATATCATGAGTAAGGATAATGTGCATTTGTAGAACAGGGGATCTGATGTTCCGAACCCTAACAAAGGACTCATATACTAAGCATCGTGAAGCACAAACGGTCAATCTGCGAATCTTCTCTTCCTGACCCTACCCCCGAAATGCGGTGAAGCTCCTAATTCTTCACACGAATATTGTCGCATATAATAGTAAGGACTTTCCTTAGTGCTCAACAAGAATCAATCATCCACRACAATGAAGGGAATCGCAAATCAGGACAAACGCTGAAGAATGCCTCAACCGAAAGAGATATACAAGTGGTGAGGTCACCTCTGCAGAAGGAAGGTCTGGCCCAGTCCCTAGTAAAAGTCCTATGGTAATTCCTGCAAAGGTTGGAAAGGAGACGAAGTCAGTAGCGCGTACCGCTAGAGAGTCGATGTGGAAATACGGCAGTTGATGAAGAGCACCAAATCACAAAGTATAGCATCTCCACTTTGTACTACCAATAATTGAGTATTGGAGAATTTATATTGAGTTGGCATTGGCATGTAGCTCGGGATCGACATGTTGATCTTTTCAAAACATATTCGTCGCCACAGACAACTTTAATCGGGCACTTTCGCTGCTGCAAAATGTGGTCCAGTAGAACTCAATAAGTCCTGATCAGATGCAGAAACTTCCGCGATAWAGCTCCGAGTTTTCAGTCTGTACGTTTTCTTCTAGGGCGATGTTAGTTTGGGGAAGCAAGCACTCAAACGACCGAAAGACCAAGCCAAGAAGGAAAATCCGGTTCGTGAAATTCACTAGTAAGGAGAGAATATTCACAATTTTGCTAGAACAAGAAATTGAAAGGGAATAGAGCAACGCTATGCACACAGTATGAAGGTTTCCAACTCGACAACATTAGCGCCGATAGAGATTATTTATTGCTCCTGAACCTTCATTTTTTTCTTTACCACCGTCGGCCGTGTATTTGCAAGCTGTTACGCAGTCGATCGGTGTTGTTCGGTACCCAAGATAGAGCTCCGAGATGTAACCGTTCAAACTATGACGGTGACCACGACCATCACAGGAGACAGGGAGCTCAGTTATGACATCACCATCGCCTGGTCAATGCACAATCCAAACAATCTTCCCAGATGTTACCACAATTACCCCCGGATGGTCGTGACCAGAGCGTACAGAGGCTACTTGCTGCTGCGATCTTATTTCCCACTGGAGATCGGCCAGAAACGCCTATGCAGTAGTTGCGCCGATAAACTGAATCAAGCAATGCGGTGTTCTTCGACGGAGAGGAACGGTGCAAACCCAAAATGTGCACATGGAAGTGTACAGTACATTGACACGAGGTCTCTGTCTCAAAGCATTGTGTGATCTATGTGTGATTGAAGAACACTTGAAATGCATAAATTACAATTGTATTGCAACGATGATTTATTGTTAATCTCTGACTATTTTGAGTCTATGGCTGACATTCAACACGGTTTACAAGATCGAGATCGATTCAAGGAGCTTTGCTGTACAGTACAAGAATTGTTATGTCGATTATGATTTGCGCTAGTTCAACGATTGCTCAACACTTTCCAAAGGAAGTCACTACAGAAATTTTCTAACAAGGCAAGACTACTGTCCCTTTGTGAATTGCCATTGATAACACTGTGATCGAAATGCATTAAAAACATTTCTTCTGTAATACTTTCGTGTTAAAGAACTCTGCCACGCCACTTCGGATTTATGATTAATGTTCCACACAGTACACAAGAAATCAAAACTATCCAAAATCTTCTACAGTCGATGTGCACTCTCTCTGACGGCGCCAAAACATTTCAAGCGTTCAGATTCTCCTGACATAATCCACCAAATCCGACAACCAGCAACGTACCCCTGTTTGTCGATCGGATCTTGGTTTGTCGTTGGTCATGATTTCGTAAAATAAAGGTGCATGTCGAAATGCTGGTTCTATCTGTGTAGTGAATGCTGTATTTTRAAAGGTTGAAGAAAASCTTTCTAGTGCTGCGAATTCTGTGGAACATGGACGTCATGATATGAAACTTTCTCGAGAACTTTGTTGATCACCCTTTGAATTGGCATGAAAACATAACAATCTTTAACTCCGCTATTTTCTTTCTTAGGCTTACTATGACATCTCACCTAGAGGATGGAATTTTCCTCTTTTCATTCTTTCAGAGGATTTTAATTATCAGAGTGATCATGCTCACCTCACTAGCAACCTCATCAGCACGACCTGGAGACACAGGACCTGGCTAGAACTGGTTAATAATTTTATGAAAGGGAATCCATGATACTTTGTTTTGCAAAGCTGATTTCAATTTGAACTATTGAGATTATCAAGTGAATGAGTTGTTGTCTTCACTTGAGTGAGAGTATGTGAGAGCTTTAATTTTGCTTAATTTTCTCTGATTATACATGACTTTGATCTTATTCGCACTGTTCTCAAAGGTACCATACCACTAATGCTTGAAAATGTTTTGCTGTTCATCTGAAAGTCCATTTGTCTTGGACTTTTTAATTGATTTATTTAGCTGAAAATGCCAAGTTTGWACATTTTTCATTGTTTRCTGCTTTTACTGTCCGAATCCTTTCTGTGATATTCTTCATCTAATCCCTTCTGACACGTTGTTTTCATCTGCAGTGGGGACAATTCTATGATGGCAGTCTCGCTTTCAACAAATGCAATAAAATTATACGGGCCAGCTACCGGGCAATATCTGGGGGACTGTCTGGGACACAGCAACACAATTTCGGACATTTCTTTTCCGGATGCAAGTTCGCCTAACATTTTGTGTTCTTCCTCGGCCGATGGCACAGTGAGGGCTTGGGACATCCGTTTGAGAAAGGAGGTAATTGGTCTGTACTTTGCACTGTTTAATATTATAGCGTTTCATCTTTCTAGGAATGCTTTCGTTTCAGGAAAAACTCTCAGCTTCTCCACTTGCCGAGCAGGTGGCAACTTTACGAACTGAAAATCAAGAACTATGGAGCTTCGATATTGGAGGCTCCAATCAAAACCTGGTGGCTTCTGGTGGCAATGCAGCGGTAACTCTACTAATCTTTTTTTAACCCCGACCTTTTGTAACTTTTTGAATGAAGTTTATCAAAATATACTGCTTGATGCCAGCACCTTCTGGTTCAATTGCTTTTGACCCAAAATGACCAAATCTGGTCGCTTCCAAATGTATGGGAGATGACGTCAGTCATTAAACCTTGAAGGACGGACCGGTGGCCGTGGAAATCATGCATTTTTTATACTGTGTGACATCATCTATTTTGAAAAGCCAAATATACTCATTGGATGTTAAAGTATTAGAAAAGATCTTCCCTTTCCACTCCTAATACCGAGGATGAAAAGTTGCCATTCTGTCCTACACGGTTTGATTCTCTGTCATCCAACGTCAAAAAACGTCCGCCATGGCGTCCAAGGGTTAAACAAGGGTTAAAGAAGTTCCAAGGAAGGTAACAAAGTGTACCAATAGGAACAAGAAATCATACCCTACATTTTGAATTATTGAAATCAATTTGTTAAAAGTTACCATAATGTAATCCTAACTTCCAAAGTGGGATTTTCATTTTTAGATTGGGATCTTAGGGTTAATTGTGTCACGAGGTCACAATATTTTCTATATTTATTGAGCTGGTATGGTCTCTGTTCCTGTAATTGTGAGTATTTAATTTCTAAATTTTTAGAAATTTGAGCAGATTCTTAATCTGCTCAAATACCATGTAAATACCATGAGTTTCTTGCTTCACACTTGACAGCACTCGATTCAGCTACGAACTGGTAAGTCAATGGGGCAAGTGCATCCATAAATTAATTGATATTAATTTGATTGTCGATGACTCTGTTATTGCAGGTGATATGTTGGGACCGCAGGACTAATCGCCGAGTAGCCACACTGGAAGAATGTCACACAGAAGCCGTCACCCAGGTTCACTAAGCTTCTCAGTTGAAATTTTGAGGTGAACATTGTTTATGTCAAGAGCATCTCTAGTAGAGACCTCATCGAAATACTTAAGTCGGGTACTAGTTTCAGAGGATTCATGGAGTGCTCGCGTTGTCACTCAAATTTGGACTGTGGGCTTACCATAAAAGATATTGACGTTTCTAACATGTCTATGTAGGTTCGCTTTCATCCAAGTAAGAAGGAGAAATTGGTCTCTGCTTCAGTGGATGGTCTGATGTGCATTTTTAATGCCATGGGCGACATCAACGATGACGAGGGAATGGAATCCGTGAGTGTCATATTATCTCATTGTGATCAGCAGTTTTTGCATCCTGGTGTAATTTACACACATTATTTTGACCGTCTGACTCTCACCTTTTGGTCGCYAGKTAAGCATAGTTGTTTTAATAATCTGACTACCGAGAGTTTTGTACTGATGTTTTCAGGTTATGRGTGTTGGAGTCTCCGTTGCAAAGATAGGGTTCTACGGCCAAAATCATGAACGCATATGGTGCCAAACACATATTGAAACAGTGAGGTGGGGAATATTCCGTTGCTTTGACTGCTTTTACCCTGATGATAATGAGATGATTTGCAAGTTTGTCACAGAGATACTACTTGGATTTTGAGATAAACAGTCATAACATTTGGCTATACCATTAAAAATTTATTGCATGATATGTGATTTTCTTTGAACTTTGGACAGACCGGGCAGTCCCAAAAACTTCTTTACAAACCACTTTTTGAAAAAATAAAAATTTGAAATTGGTTCTTTACAATTGTATAGAAGTGGAAAGTTTTGAACCATTCCATTTGGATTAGTGAGTTAAAAGATATGAGGAGTTTTAGTTTGTGGGTAAGCCGGTATGGAGTCTCTAAGTGAAAACATACCTATCCACAAACTAAAACTCCACATAACTTTTAGCTCACTAATCCAAATTTAATGGTTCAAAGCTTTCCACTTATATATAATTGAAAAGAATCAATTTAAAATTTTTATTTTCTCAGAAAGTGATTTGTAAAGAAGTTTTTGGGGATGCCCGGGTTGCCCAAAGATCAAAGAAAATCACATATCATGCAATAACTTTTTAATGGTATAGCCAAATGTTATGAAAATTGTTGGGCCTTAAAGCTACTCCTCGGACACATGTTGTGTAGAAATTTCAAAGAAAAATAATGAAAACTCCATTCGTAGTGAGCTGCCCAAATTTGCTATGTTGCCAAAAAAACGCAGTTTGGTCCTTTGGGGTTAATTGTGTAATGTGTATGCCACTACATATTAAAAATTAATTACCATTTTTCTTTAGAAAAACTTATAAAAAATAATATCTTTGAGGGATTGAGTTCAATAGTATTGTAGGGATGTTCTTACAGAGTACACTTGCAAGATATTGTAGTCTTCTAAAAATCTTACATATCCTGTTTTTTTCCAATTTCTAACAGTCTGTTAAATTATATTAAAGTAAAAGAAAAACATTCTCTTACATGGGGCATGCGTGTGGCATAGTGTGCAATGTAATGGATAGGTCTATGAAAATCTGGTCTTTGAAGTGGACGCAATCACAATCCTAGGTTTTGGCAACAACAACAAAGTTATTGTTTTAACGTTCACAATTCACAGTGTAGTCTTGTGGACCATACGGACAATAGTAGTTGTAGAAAAAAACAAGAACAACAAAGGAGTTGGGAAAGTTGTCAACTCATGAAGTTATTGAGTACATGTCAATGTTGACACAAGATCACCTACGACCTCATTGTAACTAAAGCAACTGAGATAAACTATGGAAACTAACATAGATAGAACGTGTGTTAGCTATATTTGGAGCTTTGCACAACAGACAATGGTTATACTACACAAATTTGGAGTTGTAGACTTCTTTAGTAGTCTTAGTTATTAAACACTGATTTGCAATAGTACTTGAAGATGTGAAAAAAACTCTCAAACAAAAATGCTAACTTCATAACCTACAACCGCTCCCCTTGACAATATTCTACTGAAAAATCATACACTACATTGTATAAACACAAACTCTAATACTGCCACACAAAGTAATAGCCTACACGCAAAGATTGCACTCAAGAGTGAAGGATCCGATGAAAGCAGCTGTCAACATCATAGTGTGCATACAATCAACAGCACGTAAATGAACAGGATGAAAAATCTTGACTTCAAAGCCTGAAAGCCTTGAAAGAACATAAAAAATTTCACTCACAGGGTGAATGACATACAAATGATTGACRAAATGTACTAAATAAGAAGCACCTGGAACCAATGCATTCACAACTCACTTCGAAGTTCCACACAACTAACTGCATATACCTAGACTGATCTATTCAACGGTGAAAAATTGAGAGAAGCCGCACTTCTCAAGATACAGAAATGAGCCCACTGGTTAGTTCTGCTTGCGGCTGCTCAGGTGTGGCAGGAGCTTCAGGTGCTGCTTTGGAAGGATCCGCTGCTGATTCTCCGACAGCTGGAGTATTCTCTTTTCCCTTGTCACCCTCCTTCACCTCTTCAACCTGGGCACCCTTGGCGCCCTCCTTGGCTCCCTCCTTGGCCTCTGGCTTGGGTGGTGGGGGTGGAGGAGGAATCATGTGTGCAGGGGGATTGTGCTTSAGCTTCAGAAGAACCTGCCGGAACCGCCCCATATCAGTGGCCTTGCCTGGCTTCGGCCCAGGAAGAGCCACAAACGTAGACTTCTTCTCCTTCTTCTCTTTCAATTGTCGACCCTTGGGCTCTAGAGATGCTGGCAGCTCCTTTGGGACAAGTTCAGCCACTGCCTTCCAGTACTGCTTGCCAGCAGTTTTGTGGAAGTGCTCTTGGTCAGCATGGTAGGCCTGCCCAACCAGCATCCCGGGATGAAACATTGCTTATCAGCCGTTTTCAGTAAGAGGACAGACTACAGCCAAAGCTCTCCAAGAAAAGCGAAAACGACTTTAAACCTACCACATCCCGAAAGGCTCTAATCTCATCCGAGAAATTGCTGCAACCGAAGCATTCAACATTGAAGCAAGCCATGAAGAATATCAGGAAGAGAGAAATACCAATTCCTTGTCACGATTTGACTTCATCTGCGCCTCACGGTTGGCTTCACGCTTAGACTTGTGCTTGTCCTTGTAGTCATCAGCATCATCGATAATCTGCTGGAGTTTCTCCTTCTCAACGCGCTCCTTCTCTTGAAGACGTTCAGCATTCTCTCTGATTTGAGAAAGCATGTCAATTTCAAGTTTCGTCTTTATCACATTAATTACAGATATCATATCATGCTTTCCAAAGAACCACTGAAACTAATCCTTACACTGCGACATACAAAAGAAAAACAACAAGAAAAGCAGTACAACACATGGATTATGTGTAATTAGAAGAGAATTACCTCTTCCATTGCCGAAGAAGATGCCCTTCCTCCTGCATGTCCTCGGGTGGGGGCAGCATTGGCCCGCCGTTAGCTCCACCAAATAAGTCCTCATCCAACTCTTTGTTGTAGCCCTCTTCTCCTTGACCAGAGGGGAATTCAGGAGCATAATCAGGAGCTGAGAAATCTCTCTGAGGAAATTCTGAGGGTGACTCAGAACCAAAACCATACATGCCAGGCATTCCGGGGGCCGMCTCTTCATTCTCATAAATTGGAGCGGGGTGGTCATACCCGTGAGACGCTCCCTTGAAGTCATCAAAGCCTTCCTTGTTGTCATCGAGTCCAAAATGATCAGGCTTGAAGTCATCTGGTGCTCGAAACGAGCTGTCGAATCGAGCAGAGTCCAACCTAGAGCTGTCAAATCGAGCTGAGCTGTCAAAGCTGCTGAACTCACTTAGGTCATCACCACCACCTGAGTAAGCTTCGTAGGCCATACTTGCAATATATGTCTAGGCCTCGGAAAATCCTACATACAACACAAGAATTTAAGTCACGAAACGAATATACAAATATCCAATCAGCTTCATGTGACATATTGGAATCCAACAAATACAGGATCATATCAACTAAACAATGTGGGAAACATTCATCGGTAACAGAAAGCCCAACTCATGTGCTGCCATAATTGAACTCACGATTGAGAGYCAATTGAACAGATCTAYATTGCAAGACATTCGAGGAGAGTGTACCCTGYCAGTGAAGGGTCCTGAAGACATTAACCCTAGACGGTACACATAGACGTATCAATCAAGTTTCCTGAATGTTCAAGATCTAATACTCTAGATCATGTATCTGCATTCAAGAAAATGCAGAAAATCGTGCTGATCCACATTAAACACCAAAGATACTCTCATTTCCCTACTCCTCTTCAATCTTCGCAAAATTCTTCAGTCGGAATTTTTTTCACCAGAGTTCACCAGCATGCAACCTCCGGGAAAATCGTCACACTATTTCTAACTCTTATCAACAGTAACCAGGAGCTCGCCGCGAAACACATCAAAACCAAAAACCGCCCGAGTGTAGGAACAAAAGCCACCACTAGCAGCGCAATTGACTAGCTCACGACACAATCATCTGTGTCCAGTTAAGGCAAAACAAAATGGTCCAGTTTCAAATGCAAATAGTAGAGAGAAATCTAGAGTCAATCGCACAGAAGAGTATTACAGAACCTACACACGAAGAGTACCAAAACAGTAAAGCACCTAAAAAGTAGAAAAATGAAAATCTCATAATGACCACGGCAAACAATGTCAACAATAATGAGCCACCTTGCTGAGCTCGACTATGTAACACTCACTACGAACCGCGATTCCAACACCTAAATCCTACCACAGCCAAGTCCTTAAAATGCGAACGATCCTTCCCCGCAACCCTAGCTGAGGAAAACTCAGAACCAGACTGCCAGGAATCCCCTACAACTGCAAACGACAGATCTAAGCTACACTACTCCTACACCAATGCCCCCCGCCGCATCACCCACATCCACCTTGACCAAACCCCAATGTGTAACCCTCAACAATGACTACAAGCCCATTTCAGCACCAAAAACTTCGAGAGTGGTACCAAAAGAACCAGAAAATAATCATAGATGAAGATGAAAGGGTAGATACCTGCGATTCGGGGCGCACAAGAGCGCAGTGTGGGATCGAAATGCACGCGATCGAGAAACCAGCAAGCAGGGAAGAGACGGGTCCGCCTTGCGAAGAGAAGGCATGAGTTCCAGGGTAAAGAGCTCCAAACGACTTCCGTTGGGATGAATGTTGTCTCTGATAGATGAATGGTGATGATGGATGGACGATTATCGTGCGCACTTATGGAAGTTATTCGTCAGCYGTGCAGGCGAATGATTGGAGGAAATCGTGGACGCGCGGCAGTTGGCGTCTCAGAATGCCCAGTCAAGGGGTTCTACAGGCTCGATGTAATTAGTGCGACCTTTTTCACAATTTGTTAACCCTTCACCCCTTACGAAATTAAGAAGACGTGTTGGGTCTAGAGAATCACCTACCAAAATATAAAATATATAGTGAAGAAATTCAGATCTATGATAAAGAATTTGTTAAAAATTATTAACAGTCTTTGTCTCTAATATATTAAAAACATTATATAGGTGAAACAATCTAAATTATTTTTAAATTGTTTGTAATGAATGCTTAATGTCTAGATCTTTTGGATTAAGGTGGAATCTCTCCAACATCTTGTTCTAGGAAGGTAGAGGTTGAAGTATTACCTAACATAGGTTCACTTGTTTTTCCTTGAAAGGACACAAGGCCCCATAACCAAAAGAGTCATCAAAATATTTTGATTGATGGACCCACAAGCAAATCCTTTGTTGCTACATTAAAGAATGAATTCATCCATTGAACACTTTGGATCTTTATAGCTTCATCCACTCCTTAGTCGAAACTCCATCTTTCATTTTTTTTTAGGAATTTTGAGTATTTTTTCTAAAATAGACTAACTATAGGTCTCTTTATATACCTTCTATGCAGAACCAACCCTAATTTTCTTCTTTGGTGGTTTTTAAGTTGATTCAACATGCTACTTTTTGTTATTAAGTGCACTGGATGGCTTCTATTGAATTACTAAATTTAGATATTTTATATTTGTTCCTTAAAGGATTTGATTTTAGCTTTCAAAAATGGTAAAACACTTTAAATTTGGAGTTTACTAGCAAAAGTTATGGATTGATAACGTTTGATTGTTAATCGACACTTCAAACTTCATCTATTAATTACTATCAATTTATAGCATCATGTTCACTTTTAAATTATTTTTTAGAGTCTAATTCCCTTTGGCTTCCAAATTTTCAATTTTTGTTCTTTTTAAATGAACTTTGCTAAGTTTCATCCATTCTACCTCCTAAACTTAATCCATTTAAATTTCATTTGTTTTAGCTCCAATTCTTGCTCATTTTATGTTCTTAGAAACCTCTAGACTTCTAATACAAAGTTCTAAGCTTAAACTTCGACTACAAAGTTCTAAGCTTAAACTTGACATGGATCTTTTTTCTATACATATGTAAAACATGGTCCTAGGGTGCAACCTTAATTAACCCCTAAAGTTCCTTGACAATGTTCTCACCAAAAATGCTTCAAAACTGCCATTTCTAGTACAAGTACCAAATTTTTGAAAAATATCATTTTTTGACACATGTAACTGAAGGATCTTGTAATACTCTAGTTTGAGAATATGTGAAAAAAATTTCAGAAATTTCCACCATGTAGATTGCAAGATATTAGCATTTGAAGTGGCAAAAATCATTTTTTGGGCCTTGTGAAAATCCGGGCAGCTGCACTTCACAAGGTTCTGAACATTAAGAAAAAATGTCCAAAATGGTTGTGCTTTTTTGGATTCACTCTTTATGGCAAGTTGGCTACATACATGAAATTTTTTAGATCATTTGGAGTCGTACAACATATAGGAAAAAAATAGTAAGCAGAAAGAAGTAGAGAATGATTCAAAAATACTAAATTGTTAATAAATTAGTTATAAAATTAAAAGACTCCAATTCAAATGGTGGAATTGTTGTAATAAACAATCTAAATCCAATAGCATTTTTTTTTCAAAAATATTGAAATTTTAGTAAAATAAAAGACTTTTTTAGTGTAGGGATTCCATAATTGACCACAAACTAAAAAGCCTCATAACTTTCATCTCAAGTATTGAAATGCAATGATTCAAATCTTTTTGAGTACATATAAATCTGAATAACAAATTTCAAATTTTTATTTCTTAAAAAAGTGATTTTTTCAGATCTGCCCAGATTGCCCGAGTTGAGAAACAAACAACATAAAATGCAATAACTTTTGACTCATATTTCCAAATGTCATGAAATTTGTGCATATGAAAGATGTTCCTTGTCCCCACATTCTATTAAATTTTCAGCCCAAAATATGCAAATCCCCAATCACACGTACCCGCCCAAAATTTATATGTTGCCAAAAAACGCATGTTGGTCCTTCAGGGTTAATACTTGCTAATTACGAGGTGGCCAGGTGGGAACAGAAGAGGAGGGCATTAGTGTCCTACCCCATTTGTAATATCGTTGATAATGTTATCCAAGGAAGCAAGGACCCGTTGAAATTCCTCTTTCTGCCATTGGCCCTCGCAAAATTTGCCAACCACTTGTTGTTAATAAAATTAGTTTCTAATATAAAGCTTTGGTTTCTAATTACTTCTATTTTTCACTAAGGTTGAACCACCCATAATCAATCACTTAAGCAATTCTAGACATAATTGGGTGTGGTGCAATAGAAAGCAAATATTTTCTAAGGTGCAATGATAAAAATGACAAAGATTGCAAAAACTTTGGTAGTATTATTGCTTGAAATTGAAATTATTATGAATTTTCAAAAGCAAAAAGTGCACCAGACCCATTGCTAATCTTTAGACTCTCCCAATTTTGATCACTCAAAACACTACTTTTCCACTCATTGCTTCCTACTTTCTTGCACACAGAGTTGGAACATGTGTGATGTGTCATGAACTTTTAGTCCCAACTTTGAAAACAAAGAGAAAAAACATTCTGGCCTTCGTTGGAAATATTTTAGTCTATAGGTTGGTTATTGGATCCTGATTGGAAATGGCACTAGTAGAAAACAGGCTATCAATGACTGGCGTTTATGACTGCAAAACTAGTCATTCCGAACACTTATGACAGAAGAATGACTAAAATGCGATTTTGGTCACACAGTCATTTGGGACAAGTCATATCGGACAAAGCAGTCATTTATTCTTTTTCATTGAGGTGGAAGGGATGCAGTCTGTTGACTATGTGATAAAAGGGAGGAGGGACGTGGCAAGTGTAGATAGGCGGCCACTTCACATGTGGACGTTTTCTATTGGTTGGTTTAGGGTCGACAAGGTTTTAGTCATACGCTCAATGACGTTGACATGGCAGACGTTTAGTCACTTCTTAGTCTTCCTATGGTCATTTCTAGAGGTATTTGGGAGTCATTCTGTAGTCATTTTGTAGTGGTGCTACGGTCTTCTCATGAAAACGGTTTTAGCTTAAGGAGTTTTCAAAGAAAGTGTTACTGTCTCTCCGTGTATGTTGTGTATTAACACATGACTAGGGAGTGTCTGCTAAAGTCATACATTAGTTGCATGGGAGTGGTACTAATCTACAATTACGAAATCAATGTGGGTGGAGCTTCATATGACAGAGGGTGTTCACAAAATCAACAACTACCAAATGACTGTTGAAGCAGCCTGACTGTGGTGGGCACAAAAGACAATGCATCCCCGTGACTCAATGAGTACTTTAATGAATGACTCCTGCGTGTTACGTGCCAGTCATTCACATAAAAATCATGACTAGGAATATGCATGGAAAAGTGGCATGGTCATATATTAAGGGCAACAAAATGAAGCAGGATTTGTGTGGCATCAATGATTAGAAAATGCTATAGGAAAATGCTACTCACGGAAGATACTATCAGAGTGCTTTACCTATACCATATAGCAAATTCTATACCTAACAAGATTCCATCCATACCCGAATTCAGGGGCTAGGATGGGTAGCCTTAAGGAAGTTGGCCTCCCAAATACATGATGACCTGACAGCATCCTTCACCTTCGTTTGTTTGCCCCCACCGTTTAGAAAACTCAGAGTTATTTGTGGCCAGATTGTCTCCTTTACATCCACTTTGTAACAATTATTTGGAATTGTGACAAAATGGAATTTGTGCTGCCTTCCCAAACTGTTAATGAGACCAGACACTACGCTCTGCTTGGAGTTCTTCGGATTCAGCAAGAAAAATTCTTGGCCAAACACGAACTGCACAATAAAACAACCAAAGTCTTACATTAAAGACTTCAATGAAAGACCTAGCCAAGTGGACATCATAAACGTAAGACAAAAATTCAGAACATGAGTATCATTGACAACATGTTCCTAGGAATTCCAACTGTTGGTTGACGATCACTCTTACAATAGTCATTGCTCACATAATGAGTATCTGAACGTTTGCGGGGACTATGTACACTTCATGTCGTTCATGACAACAATGAAAAACCATCACAAGAGGGACTTCCCCAATACATAACCATAGTGAGTGTCTAGTCATTTTTTAACATAAAAGAATTTTTTGCAGTTTCTGTGTATTGTTCATGGAAGAATAGAGCCGCTTCTCCATGCGGAGCCTACCAAATACCAGCTTCAGTGCACGTTTGATTCAATTTGGGGGCTTCCTCAAATTAGACTTACTGGAATGCATGGACTGGAACCCTAAAACCTTCAGCACAAAATGAAGACAATCAGTATGTTCAAGAAAAGAAATGGGGAGAGGAATTGAGTCACTCCCCTTCCACACGGTGACCTAAAACCAAGTGGATTCCCGAGGCTGAACCGGTGCTCCTATGTACATACTCAACAAGTAGTAACCAGAACTTGCAACTCATTCATTCTAAGCTAACACGCTGGAAGAAACCAGATCAAGTGCAGTTTGCAGAGCCTACCAAATACCAGCTTCATTGCACCCCGATTCAATTCAAGGGCTTTCCCAAATCAAACTTACTGGGATGCATGGACTGGAACCCTAAAACCCTCAACACAAAATGAGGACAATCAGCATGTTCAAGAAAAGAAGGCACTGGTTGACTACGCCGTTTAGCAAGGACAAGAGCATCCACTTTGCTAAAGGTTCAAAAATAATGCCTTAATTAGTAGTAAATGCGGGCAGTTCTTTTGGCGGCTGTTAGTTGTAAGTCATTTCTATAAATAATGCCTTAATTAGTAGTAAATAAGGTGAAAGCACCCAAAACCAATCATTTAAGCAATTTAGCATAACTAAAAGCAATTTTTTCTAAAAATAATATTTTTGTAGTATTAGCGAGTGAAAATCATGAATATTAAAAAAGAATTAGATTTTTTGGATATTGTATGTAATTTCTATGATTTTTTGAAGTGCTGGCTCACTAGATCACTGGAACTGTCCTATAGGTGTACCTAAATCTGAACACTGTCAAAATCAGCAGTCAGCAAATCAGAATTAAGTATGTATCATTCGTATGTGTCAACCAATCACAATCAAGTATTTGTAAGACATATTAATTACAACCAATGGACGCAATTAGGTGCAGTCTATGGTACAGGATTGGGTATACGTGCGCTAATGGGTGTTTCTACCTTACGCTTGAATTACTTTCATAAATAGCTAATTTACACTTCACACTCTAATGGTTGAATGTGATTCTTAGGATTCTCCTTCTAATCTTATCTTGGGTGCTATCTTCACTATTTAGCTCTCATCACATTCTATCCATTGCAAATTGTGGTTTTAATTTGAGTACAAGTATAAGTGGGGAGGTGTAAATTTGAGGAAGAGCCAAGTTTTTGCTACTAACTTTATGCTTGTTTGATAGCAATCTTTTTCACTTCTCTCCCAACTCTCTTCTTTTGTTCTTTTTTCCTTTTATGTTTGTCAAACTAAGTGATGTTAGGACCCCATCAAGTTGACTACCTTTTTTCCTAAGTGCTTTAGGAGTCAAAATTAGTCCCTTGATGCTCCAAATGGATCTTTCACTACAAGAGAAAGGGCTGTTTTAAGTATAGTCCTAGAGATAAGATTTTAAGTAATGACTTATAAGGAGTCTTTTAAGTAAGAATTTACTAAAAACACGTGTCTTTTAAGTGAAGTTTTATTTAAAAGACATTTGTTTATAGTAAATTCTTACTTAAAAGACTCCTTATAGGTTGATACTTAAAATCTTACCTCTAGGACTATACTTAAAACACCCCATTAGGAGAAATATGAGGTCTCCTAAAGGCTGTGAGTTCTAAAAGGCCGTGGTGCTAATATGGGAAAAAAATAAATAAATAAATTGAAATACTGCGTGGTACTACTAGTGCCACGTCAGATTCTCAATTTAAAAACAAAAACAAAAATTATATATATTTCTTTTATGATTTTTTTTTCAATTTTAAAAAAATTAAAAAAAAAAAAAAAAAAAATTCTGTAATGTCACAGGGCCTTGTGGTTGATTCGTTCTAACAGCGTTTTGGAGGGCTCATACTTCTGCTAATGCTTTCTCTTGTAGTGTTTGGATGCTTCAAATGGATCCCTAGACAGAGCCACAAGCTAGAGTAGTGTCCGGAATTTTTTTGGAGATCTTCCAACTAAATTCTTGCTTCCACAAAAATCAACCATTTTYTTTCCAATGGGCACCAGTTGTATCCTTAGAATCACAAAATGTACCGGTTTATTTCCTCCAATTTCAAATTTTCACCGGCTAATTTCCTCCAAATTGAAATTGGCAGCGGCTAAATTGCAAAATTCCTATAATTCATCAAAAATCAAGGTGAAAATAAAATTACTAATTAATATTACATTCTTGGCAGGAATTGAACTTGGCAAAGTCCTTCACCATTTGAAGGCCAAGGATCCTCCCATCCCATGCAATATGGAGTTGAGGATGGTCATGAAAAGGCTGCATAAATTGAAAGAGTTTAGAAAGTATCAATTTCTCTTTCTTCAAATGTTTCTTTTGTTGCCCATGTAAGGTATCGCTCAGGATTTCCATGCACTAACTTTTGAAGTATGAACCCGATTAACTTGAAAATTTTATTGGAGATGTCTTGCTTAATAGCAATCAGATTCCACATTTTTCAAAAAAATTTAAAAATCACTTTATATTTGAATTTAAATTTAGCAAAATTTTTCATATTTTGCGGTTTAGGGGTTTTAGTACTAAGGAGTATCAAAAATTAATGATCTAGTCTGAAATTTTTGTGGTCTATTTCCACAGTAGGCATGCATGCATGCATGCACCAGAGGAAATTTTAAAAAAAAACATTATTTTATTTCCTCTACATGCGTACGAACAGGGCTCTCTTATGCGCGCACTTCTGAACATTTAAGATGGTTTTAAGATCATTCTTTTGGTGAAATCTCTACATCATATAGTTTTCCCAAGTTGACAATTTTTATTTTCTTTAAAAATTCTTTACCCTATTTATTACAAATTAAAACATCAAAACACCTATTTTTATGAAATTTTGCACTTTTCTAGTTCTCCTACTTTGAGAATTTTCCTATTCTTTTCCTTCATAGAATACCTTCTTCATAACGGTGTATACATTAAATATATTTTTCACATTTTTTTAAAATTGTTTTTCTAATTTTTACAGTACTCTCAAAAAAAAACATGAGTACTATGCCAAGAGCTACAAAAAATGGGGGGTCTTTCTTGCAATCACCTACATATGGCAAAACTTAGAGGAATTCTTCTGCAAAACAATGTCCTCTTCTATAATGTCCTCTTCTAGTCTTTGTCAGGTCTTTCCAAGGCCAATCGCAGGGCACTATCCAAATTAAATGTTATCATACGATTTTGAAGTTTTTGCTTTAGTTGATGTTATTTTGCACAGAAAATGCCCTTTTACATGTCACGGTTCTCACAC
The DNA here is from genome assembly GCA_006891605.1 of Pleurozium schreberi. Lineage (NCBI taxonomy): Eukaryota > Viridiplantae > Streptophyta > Bryopsida > Hypnales > Hylocomiaceae > Pleurozium > Pleurozium schreberi. Next base: position 204,834 of record VACF01000746.1, on the reverse strand, counting down.
ATTAACACTTAACAATTTCAGCAAGAGTTAGTAGGTTACGATACTTCAATTTCAAATAAGGACTCCAACCAATTGAAGCCCATATGTCTCCAAAAGTTCTATCTGTCTACTCCGTAATCCTTTGCAACTTGAAAGAAAAAAAAATTTGGTTTGCAAGTCGCTGCATCCACCAAGAGAAGAAAAATTTGTTCTCCTTCGTTTTCATGTTATTCATATTGCTACAAAATTAAATCAAGTTCTACAACTCCCCATGATGCCAAATCAATTGGCCTATGAGGCATGTGAATGGAGATAAGAATTTTAAAAGCAAAAATGACATCATTGTTTTCAAACCAAACTTTCAAAGGCAAACAAACTGCCTCTACCTAACATTTTTGAAATGTTAGGGCCACGGGAGGTGCACTCATTTTTGCTAATTAGAAATCATGAGCGACCAAGTGGTTTCTAATAAATGATAATTTCAACCTCAAATTTTAAGCTTTGTTTGATAATGACTATAGGATTCTATTGTCAAAATTTCCAACTCAACTAAAATATGAAATGATTTCTAGAAAAAATTGAAAATGAACTAGAATGGCATCTGTTTCCACTCAAATATTTATTGAGAACAAATTTAGATGACCAATGCATCAATATTCATCCCAAAATGAGCTCTCAACAGAGAGTTATATTTAGAGTTATTTTATTCATTTTTAAAATAATTTTTTAGGATATAATATAGGAGTATGAAAGTTATTTTTCAGTTTTACAATGTATCTAATTACTTCAAAAATTTGTGAATAATTATTATTAACAAATAAAAATATAAATAATTCAAAACATAAACTTTCAAAGTAGGAAAATCTATTCCTATTTTTTTTTTGGTTTTTTTTATTTAAGTTTTAGGATATAATATAGGGGGTCCAAAATTTTGGTCGCTCATGGTGTTTAATTGGCAAAAATGAGTGCACCTCCCAAGGTTAGGAAAACCTCCAAGTCAACACCTTTAAGATCCTTAGTCATTTTAACAATGTGAAATTTAACCCTCCTAATTTCTCTAGACAAATGACGGAGGTAACCACCAGGATGGCCAAATTCTAGGAGGATGTAAAATCTTGTGCTAGGATTAAATGCATATTGGTTTAAATTGCAAGAATCAAGAAGAAAACATATTCTAATACTAGCCATCTCCGTTTTTATAATAGATTCAATAATGGAAATATGAACAACTTTAGATTGAAAATTTTAGACAATTTTGAGAGCATGTGTAGAATATCAACCAAAAAATATATAATATAGATGAATATGAAGTCATGCAAGTTAGCAAACAAATTTGAAATGTTAGAATCATCATTAGAAACATTATCATGCAAGTAAATGAGGACTAACTCCAAAGAATTACACTATGTGATTACTACTTGCTACCTAGATAGCCAGCGTATTTTATGGTATCTTTTAAGGGTTTTTTGAGCATCATTTAATTCATTTTGAAAAGTTTGAAAGGCAAACTTTCTCTTTGATGATTTTTAAAAGTAGCAACAAAAGAATTTAATATAGAATCCATTGCACTAGACATTTCTTTACAAGCTTCATTTTGTTAGGCTTCTAGAGCGTCTAGATTGTTTCTGTGAGCTACACAATGAGTTGAAATGAGGAAAGGGTTCACTTTATTTAATCTTGCTACCACACCCATATTTTTTCCGACCATAGTGGAAGCTCCATCCAAACCAAATCGGCAATGCAATCATTGAGATTTAGCCCCCAAGTCTTTGAGGCAGCCCCAAAGTGTCAAAAATTATTTTAGAATACTATTTTCTATCTTCAATCCATAATAAATCCAAAAAAACAATGATAGGAAGACTTGCATCTTTAAAGATAGTGAAAACTACAGCGTATCTTCTTACAGAAATATCAGTGGATTCATTAATCATTAGGTCAACAAATTTTGAATCCCTCACTCTCTCTAAGACTTTCTTTTGAACAACAAAAGAAAGCCCAAACACCATTTCAACACATGATTTCTCATTATGATAAATTTTTTCAATGATGGGAGCTTTACAAGATAGAAGAAGTTCACACAAATTTGAAAATTTATGGGAAGGAAGACTTTCCTTTTCCATAGAAAATGCAGCCTCAAAGGGAGATACCATGGCTTCATCACAAGTGCGATTTGMAGCTGCAACGGCTTTTTGCAAAACTTTTTGCCCTCCATGTTTTGCTCAAGCCAATTTTTGGTGTTCTATAGTCCAAGGTTCCAACTTCCAAGTAGCAATACAACAATGGCACAATAATATAATTAAATTGGGAGTAACAGTAATGAAGTAGATATAGGCAACAATATATCAGATTGTTAGAGGAAGAAGCTAAAACAATGGATCGTGGATTTGTGGGAGACTGGGTATGTGGAGTGCGGAGAGAGCAAATAGTCGGGGTGCTGGGTGGAAGAATGAGGAGCTCACTAAATCTCACCCTCCTATTTATGATTCTGGCAGCTTCTGCCACGCAGCGGCTGGCCTGACTAGGCCAGTTATCTCGATCATCATGCTAACGTCAAATTTGATCCCCCGCTGAACTGAACGTGGACTTTGCTGATGACTGCGGGGTTGCCCGGATAAATTTCCAGTGGTTCAGTCTCAGTGTTTCACAATGCTCATGCTGCCGCGGCCCATGGCCATCATGCATGGACTTTTAACTGACATGGCAGAGCATGGGACATGAAGTCTGCATGGCCCATTGTGGATGCATACGGTCCAGACTCGATTTAGGGTTGGTCAGTGTTTTACTGTAGTTTGAGGGTTGAGTTGGCATGAGAATTTAGGGTGTTTAGGGTTCATGTGTTGTCACAGTTTAGGGTGTTCATGGTTCATGGTATTTGGTTTATGGTGCATCGCACTTTTTTTTATTGGCCACCATAAAATTAAATTACTGAGGATGAAGATCATCATTAAACAATGAACATTGCATATTGGTTCTAGGGGGGTTGGAATAAAACAACTTTCTCTTATTTAGCGGATGGCCATTTGACAATGAACCATTTCCAATATATGTATTGACTAATTTCAATTTCAATTTCCATCTACTGTGTAAATGGTTTCGGTGTCAAATGTTTAAGATGAGTTCACTCCATACATTAAGAGAGCAATTGTTTTGATGCTATGATCTCTCACATTATGGATTTCATATGTACTCATGTCATAAACATGATACAACTATTCCTTCACATCATCATAATTTACATAATGACCTCAATTACCACATTTGAAACTATGTAATGACAAAAAAAAATAATCGAGGACAACTTCCAATTCATCATGACAAATTATGAACGCTCGTAAGCTTATTAATTGGGCACTTCCCAAGTCATTTTTCAATTTCTTAAGGACGAAGACAAACTTTTCATCCAATCCTTCCTATTTTTTGGGGCCTACGGTTAATCGGTTATTGTTTAAATACTTAAACAATGTGGCCCCTAGGAATGAAGTGTTTCAAAAGAAAATCCTCACACCCTTCCCATTTATTTTTGGCCCCTTTAGTAGTTATCATGCGGGTAGTTAGGCATTTATTCTATTTTTTTTGGATGAAGACATGGGGCTTCATCCAACCCTCTTCATTTTTTTGGCCCACAATGAGGGTTTAAGTACTTTATTCATTTTGCCCTTAGGAATTACGGGAGGGAAATCCTAAATCCACACCCGTACTATTTTTTTGGGCCCCTTCGGTAGTTATCATGCAGATACTAGTTAGGCATTTTTTTTTAGGATGAAGACAAGGTTTTCATCCGACCCTCCCCATTTTTTTGGGCCCGTGATGAGGGTTGAAGTACTTTACTACTTTTACAGTTTTACCCCTAAGAATTACGGATTTTGCAAATCATCTTCGTATTTGTTGTTACAATGAAATCTATCATATTGCACTTATCAATAGTCCATTCCAAAGGTCTCTTAAATGCGTTAAATGCGCTTCCTATTCTTTTCAATTTGCTCTTTCAAATCGGCTACACCATTTCCAACTTTGTTCTTTACAACTTTCTACAATTGATAATCTCTAGTTCTCTACACCCACAGCATCTCCGCTTCATCTCCAATCGATCTCTCACTAGCCTAYATATGCTTCATAATTTCAATTTTTTTACCATCTGATTGGCACTTTTATTTCATCATTAAAAATCGGGAATTGCTAATCTTGAACCTTCTTAATTCAACTTTACAATTGCAACACCTCAGAGTCGCTCATCTCTCACTAGCTTCACATTACTTTCCCAATTGATATTTCTCCAATTCTCTTACTGCCAATTCTACAAATTTAAGCCTTCCAACTTTAATTCCCCACGCATTTAGATTCATTTATATTATATTCATCATTGACATTAATTCCGATTGAATTTCACAATTCCAATCAATTTTCACGATTGCAATCTTTGCATAAAATTTACACTTCAATTTCTCTCCAACGTATACCTCGATTACAAAACCAACCACATTTTCAATGGCCTCTCACAAGTTCAAACATTCATATCACAATTATATCATCACACACAGTTTGCCCAATTGAACACACACAACTTACARCACTTAGCATTACAAACACCAAACACTCAGTGCCATTACAAACACCAATTTCAGAGAGAATCTGCAATCACAAAGAATACCTGCAATCACAAAGAATTTCCCAATTGGATCTCAGCAACAATTACTCTGTGGAGTCTTCCAATTTCGGACAATTTCTCATTCAACATACGACGATGAATTCCAATTGAACATACAGAACATGACATAACAACATGTGGCACGCAATTGCTAAACATATATTCATTATTTTGCTCAAGGGTTCAGGTACAACACTATTGTTTGTCAAGCACCTTTTGTTGCAGAAAACGACTATACTACCAAAAGGAAAACTAGCAGCCCACTTGCCACATGGAAAGAAGGGGGACACCCAATTGGATGGCCCAATTCACAAAACTACAAGCTCTGATCCCATATGGGTGATTGCAAGAAACACCTGTCGATTTTGTTGCGTTTGGCTGATTTTTTCGGGAGTACTTTAAAATTAGAAAATTAATTTAAAAATTTAAAAAAAAATATGACTAGTATATATACCTTTAAGAAGAACATACCCTAGGAAGGAAAAGTGTAGGAAAATTCTCTAAGTAGGAGAACTTGAAAAGTGCCAAGCCTCAAGAAAATACATACTTTGATATTTTGATTAGTAAAAAATAGGATAAAATTTTCAAAAATAAAATAAAAATTGGCCATTTGAAAAAACTTTATGTGGATGTCTAGTCATAAAAAAATTTCACCAAAATCATTTTTCATTATTCAAAAATTCATTGCAAATGGTGCTCACTTTAGGCCAATCTAGAACTCACTTGCAATAGGCAATCAAAAATCCCTCGTCTAGAAAGTTGTATTTCCATATTATAAAGCACCCCACAAAATTTCATAACCTAACTCTTCAAAAAATGGTACTTGATAGTACTAAAAACCACCAAAACTGCAAGTGTGACATATTATCAAAATTCAATTTCGGTCACTTAAGTAATTTTATCAAAATTGAAAAAATTCAATTTTACTTTCCATACCATCAAAAATCTTGCTTCCAAATTTCTTGCTCTTTTGAGCATTTTTACAAAAGCTAGAGACAAAAACAACTTCCACACGCAACGTGTGACGCAAAATAGTACAAGTGTTTCTTGCAATCACCCATATATCCAATTGGCAACTACTCCGTATAAGCCTCATTACTACTCCGACCCTCCGGGATGGTTTATACTTCTAATTAACTCAAAACACCTCATCAGTCCAAAATTCAAAACTACTAATCGGATCACACAACTCCACCTCATCTGTTTGCATCCAACACTATTTCGGCAAGCTAGGCCCTGCCATTAATCTCAACTGCTGGGTCTGTGGATTTGCACTGTCAGAGGACACACCATACGAAATCAGTTGGTAATCGCAGCCAAGAGTCCAGTGTAATGGCATTTGGTACGTCAGGTGCTTGGCTCCTCGACGGGTTGCCTCTAGATCGGCTTCGTCACATTCAAGTGAAAGTGCTCTCTAATTGCTACGCTCCCGCTTCAAAGAACCATCCCTATCTCGATTGAGAAAAGAATTCAAAGATCCCTTCCGATTAGCACTCTTATCACCAATTAGATTGTGATGCGCCCCCTGCAGAAATTGCATCATGAATATCAACTCCAATAGGCGCATTTTCCTGCAACAATTGTAATTTAGCCGCGCGTAAAGTTCGCCATTCTGCAGCATTTGGGCACCCAATCGGGCATCTATTATGATTATGAAAAATTGACACCACTCCGCCAAGGCTTTGCAAAACACGGCTGCTCGGAGGCATATAGGATCTCGGTGTCCCTTGAAATCCGACCAGAAGTTCGTAAACGAAGTTACATATTCTTGCCAACTGCACCAAGTTCCTGGAATTACTGGCTAGTTCTATCACATTGTGTCCAACTGAGCATCAATCCGCCACTTTTACTTGCGCTCGCTTTAGCACCAACTCAGATTGTCAGAGACTCGCTCTAGTACTTCACCAATGTCCAGACGGAGATTTGCTTCTGCCGCGATCAAGGCCTCAATTGGCTTATTCAATGGTGGTTGCTCATGGTGGTAATCCTTCCCAATCCACAACAATGTCTCCCACAGCAACACATCCAATCGGTCACTGTAGTCTGTGAATTATTGTTTCTTTTGTGGATTTTTTGTTTTGTTGATTCATTTCGGCTATTTTCAATGGTATCTCGGCATTTTTTAGGTTAACTTTCTATATTTACTTGTTAGTTTGGGATTTTACTTGGATTTCATTTATAGTTGTGGTTAATGGAAGTTGAAATGGGATGAATGGGGTGTGATCTATTGAGGCGGTTTATTCGGTTGTCAGCCGAATGAAGTGAAGTGGGGTTGCGGCTATCGATTGTTCCTCAGTCTAGAAAAGAGTCCATGGCTCCTACAGCGGTGAGGCTAGCAGTGTGTGAGCAATTGATTTTTGTGTTAGAGTAGAAGTGAAGTCCAGCATGAATGATTCTATTATTGGAGTGAGATAATAGACTGAATGAATGTGTTGGATGGGGAGTTTGATTGTGCGGTGGTGCAATAGTGTTGTCAAATGTGTGCTGAATCGATAGATTATAGAGTGTTATGTGAAATCGATAATCTGGTGCATAGCAGTAATATTCTCAGGCTAGGTCACTAATTAATTTGGAACGGAGAGAAACAATTGTGAATTTTCTACATTGAAATGAAATGTAAAAACTATTGTATAAAAATGCTGGTGTATAGCGAACTCTATTGTAAAATTCAAATGTGAAATACAAGACGGCATTCTATTGTAATCCAAATGCGTGTTTATTTGTGCATTGATTTCTATATTTGAGTTATTCTTTGTGAATGTCAATTGTGCAAATGGGTGAATGCAGTATGGATTTCTGGATTTTAATAGCGTTAGATTGGTTTATCATAAGTGATCAATAGGCTGATTATGTGAGAGTGTCTAAAGTGCTGAACGCATGGCTGTGTGATGAAAATAAATTCTATAGTGTCATATGGTGTCCATGAGTTAATTTCAATAGCGGCCGTGAGATGACTTTGAGTGATCAATAGAATTCGTAGCCTGATTGAAAAAGCAATGGATAAGGAGATTTACCAATTGGAGATAAGAATTGTAGATGGTGTCATGATCAATGGAACAGCGTTGTCGTGGTAGAGAGGAGCGCGCTTTGGGAATACGCGAAGTATCTGGCTGCAACTGGGAATAGTTCGCTAAAGAGTTCAGTCGAGTCTTCGGGAGTACCACTCTACATCTAGTGACTCCATAAAAACCCTCCAGTTCGATATTTTGCAATCGAACTCCAAATCCAAACCCAAATTCTAAAACTTGAAGGAATACGTCGAACGGATGAAGTTTTTCCTCCAAATCAAGAATCTACTCAAACGAATAATATACACACGTTTTAAATACTGTAAGTATTTACAACACGACAGCGTTAAATGAAGATACAAAGCCAAAGCAATAGTTGCTCTGGAGTTAAAGCAATCAATAGAATGTACCAGCCTGGTTGGTGAGAAAAAGGAACAATTGGAGCAAAGCTAGAAAGAAAAAAGATCCATATTTAGATTTGATAAGTGACTTGGCCATCAATTTGATTATAATAAATAAGTTTATCTATTGTTTTGGTATAGTGAGGATTGTTTGATAAATCCTTCATTGTGCACAACTTGGGTTAATAAATTGCCTTACAAATTACCTATCATAACCGAACCTCCCTGTGAACGAACTTTACACTATAGGAATTTCTCCATAGTTTAATCTATAGTAAATTCCCATCTACATTCACTCACTGTATAAAACAGATTCTCCCACTTACCAAGAAATTGGTCATTGGACTCACTTGCAGCTGTTGAACAACTCCATGTCTCCAAATTGGGCGGCATACCTACAATTGCCTCCAGTGCTACTTGCCAATTATATTTGTTCTTGAATTTGGCCTGTGTACTTATCTCAAACAACAGTAATTGGGAAAAAGTCTTTGCTTCCACCATGCGCTCTAATCGAACCTTAGCATCCCCATAGGTATGAAAGTATTTACTAGGATGCACATCATTCAATCGGGTCTTGGTCAATCTACCTTGACAATCCTTTACCATTTGTATTACTCATCCCTCCAATTAAAACTCAGGCAAAAATGAATGCAATACACGATTCCAATCCTAAATGGGACACTCCTCCCAATTGTTGGCTAGCTGTGCAGCCACAGCTTCCCTCCAAACAATGCAGTTGGGTCATCGCAAGTGTCCTCCATACTTTTCCTGGCATCGGTAACGTCCTGCTTGAATGTACCTCCTCCATTTGACGATAATAACGTAACAATTGGACTCCCAGATCTCCAATTACCCAAAAGGCTGCCACATGGTCTTCCAATTGGAGGTCACCACGCACAATGATCTCCACCAATAAGTCTTCGTGCTAAAATTCTACTGCCAATTCCCATACCATCCGAAATTTATGGGGCAATAGGATCTGCCCCTGCGTGAGATCTACAACCAGAAAGAATATCTACCAATCGTAGAAATAAGTATGTTCCACATTGCGGGCAGGAGGAATGTAGGATGACAATTCCAATAGGGCAAGTACAGATACGACCCTTCCTTGGTGTCCCAGACCATCCCCTTAAGCATCTGAATCCACGATCTCCGGGCCTTTCTGCTTGTTCAATTGCGTGGTGAGCTGCTAATAATCCCTCTCCAATTCTTGGTATCGAGTGGTCAGTTCTTCCATGCCCCGTTTTTGGGATTCTACGTCCAATCGGGTATTGATGTGTTTGGAATGGAACTTCGCTAATTTCTCAGTCTCTTCCTGCTTCTCCACTCGGCATTGTTCTAATTCATTCCGCAGCTGTACATACTGAGGATGCTCATGAATCAGTTTGGACATGGCCCTGCCCAATTTCTCAGTCTCTTCTTGCTTCTCCATTTGTCATTGCTCCAATTCATTTCGTAGCTGCATATACTAAAGATGCTCATGAATCGGTTCGGACATGGTCCTACCCAATTTCTCAGTCTCTTCTTGCTTTTCCATTTGTCATAGCTCCAATTCATTTCGTAGCTGCACATACTAAGGATGCTCATGAATCGGTTTGGACATGGCCCTATCCAATTTCTCAGTCTCTTCTTGCTTCTCCACCCGGCATTGCTCCAATTCATTTCGCAGTTGCACATACTGAGGATGCTCATGAATCGGTTTAGACATGGCCCTTCCCAATCTCTCCTCTTCAACCTGAAGATTTTGGGTCTCATCTTGAAGAAGCTTATGCTGATCTTGAAGAAGCTTGTGCTGATCTTGGAGAAGGTTCTGTTGCGTCTTGAAAGCCTTGTAGTCTTCAAAAATAGTGGGTTGGGAGGCCAACATCTCCAATTAAAGAGCTTCATGCACCTTCTTCCGATAGTATTCGGTGTCAGTCGACACCACCCTCCCTGCTCCAACTTCCAATTGCGATGTTTCCGCCTGTGTCTCAGCCTTCACTTCCAATGGCGTGAGGTGTTTGGCCGCATTGAGAAGAAATGTCAAATAGTACCCCCCACAAAATTCCTTCGCTGAATCAAGAGGGTTGGCCTTCACATCTTCAAGCACTTGGTGAAGCCTCTTTGTAATCCATTTCGCCCAATTCACAGTAACTTCATGCTCAAACATGGCTACCGCTGCAACCAAAGCTTCCAATCCCACCCAATTGGGATTCGTGTCGAAAAACAATCCGCGCGATACAAATTCTACCACTTTCTTCCAATTGTAGGTTAACTGGTCTTTGCAAAACTGAATGGATAGCTCCCCTTGCTGATCGTTTGATATGGCTATGGCCTCTATTGAAAAACACATAACAATAAGATAGTCTTCTTGCTTCAAACCGTTGTATGAAATCCCATGATTAGGTAACTTCAATGCTTTGCCGACAAACTCTGGGCTCAACTCCAATCGCTTCCTACGTAAAATCCTCACACGCTTCGCCAACTGGTAAGTTGCCACAAATTCTGCCACAAATTCATCCTGCACATCCTGTGGGACGAAACCTGTCGACAAGAAATCTAAAATCTTGGCTTTCTTCATATTCTTCATCTTCTCCGGATTATGAAAGAAATTGAATCCGGCCTCCAAAGGTGGCCAAGGTACCGACGAAATGAAAGACCTCCTTGGGCCCATCACTTTTTCGGTCGCCGAACCGGATGGCTCTCCTTCCATTTTCGGTTTCTTCATCGGTTGGAGACCTGGAGTATCAGGCGGGATCTGCTTCACAAACATCGACTCATTGTCAAAATTAAAATCCGCCAGCGGTTTTGACATTGCTCCCACTCTTTCTTCTCTCAGACCTTCCGCGCACAAGCGTTCTCCAAACTACTCCATCCAAAACCAATCACCCCTACAATGTGAGCAACTACAATCTTACACCAATCAGGCCTACAATTTAAGCAACTACAATGTGAGCAACTACAATCTGGAACCAATTGTGGCTACAGAGAAGCAACTACAATCTTACACTGTAATTGGGGCTACGATGTGAGCAATTGAGAAAGCTTCCAAAACTTCATCTTCTCCAATTGACAAGGCAGAATGGGAGTATGGGACTACTAGATTCCTACGCCGCCGTTCTCACGTCACCCACCAATTGCAGTGACGTGGGTGTGGCCCACCTGGCAGCTCGACACATCATTGTCACGCATTCTGATTGGTATCGTCATAATAGCTTTCACAATTGGGGTCATTTGTTCCAAAATGTAGTCATGAATCATCATAGAGTGTTTGTATTTAATCATCAATCATCATAGAAAGGTTTGTATTGAAATGTTCACAATTACATTGAAAAAAGAAAAATGCACTTGTATGGTAGTGGTTACTTCAAGAATAGACTAATTGAATCCCCATAAGATTGAGGAACATTTGGCCCACAAATTGTGAAAAACTAACACTTTTCAGGCAATGAGAAAAAAAAAATTAAGTTTAGGGAAAAAATTAAACCGTACAAATCTATACTAGACTACTACCGGAATAAGTGGAAAAAAATTCAAAAACTTTGATTACATGGATCGAAAGATTATAATGTTCACAGTTAGAAGAAAACGATTTTGTCCAACCTTCCCAAACAAGGCCAATAGACTTTTAACTCCTCATAGAATGAGATGTTTACACCACGCGTAGTTATTTTTAATTTTGGGACGTTTGCATCGTGCACAATATAAATTGCATACCTAACAAACTTCAAAATTAGAGGAGATATTTTGCGCATGCTAGACGGATTGCTCCAAATGTTGAAGGCAACATAAACATTGATCCTAGCATCCAATTCTAAAAATATATATTGCTACTTAGGGAATACATGTTTGCATTGTTCTTCAAAATTTGAAAAGCATGCATTCAAAAAAGACTTTGTGCACACCTACCTAATATCACTTGCATACTTTTACCAATCATTTAGTCCTTCATAGACCTAAAGTGTCCAATGGATGATACAGAATCCTTCTGAAGTAGAGCCACCTATTTCTAACCAGTCACCAATTCCTGAACCTATAGATGCACTWRTTTGTGACCAAGCTGTGAAATTTTTGCTTTCTTTTCCAAGGTTGGAAGAAAAGATACATGACACATGTCCCAAGTTKTGAAAAAGAAATTCRGAAATAATGATTAGGAAAAAARTTATTGTRTTTTYGGAATTGGAAGAGTCTARACATTGGCCGCGAAGYTGGAATACTTTTTGCCTCCCAGAATTCATAGTAATTTGGGGTGAATGCATGAAAGACCGAYCGTTTYTTGYGTCACACTTGAAATGGCGGAGTTGTTATCCACTATAACTTTTGAAKTATGAATTAARTYAACTTGAGRTTTTAACARSAGATGTCTAGCTTCATAGCAATCATTTTCCTTATTTTTTAGAAATTTAAAAAAATCATTTTATATTTAAATTTTAATTTAGCTAATTTGTCACACTTTGCAGTTTAGGGGTTTTTAGTACTGGGGAGTATCCAAAATTTATGATCTAGAGTTGAAATTTTTGTGGTCAATTTCCACACTAGGAAGGCATGCATCCACCAAATAAATTTGAAAAAAATATTATTTTATGTCCTCTACATGCGCGGTAACAAGGCTCTTTTGCGCGCGCACTTTTGAACATTCAAAATGGTTTTAAAACCATTATTTTGGTGAAATCTCTTTATCATAAAGTTCTCCCAAATTTCCAATTTTTTTTTTCTTTTAAATTGCTTTTCCTATTTTTTACAAATTAAAACATCAAAGTGTCTATTTTCTTCAAAAAATGTGTTACTCTATTTTGTGAATAACTTTTGACCTAAATTTTTTTTGGGTCTCAAATTTTGGTGACATGCTATTTATAGTATTACTCTAATTATCCGTGTTTTTAAATATTTTTAAATATTTTTTTCCAAAAGGTTGCTAGTACTAGCCAGTACTAGTGAACGCTACCCAAACCAGTCGGTCTTTCATGGATTCACCCTTTGATATAAAACATTATAATTACCGATTTCTGACAATCCCTATGATTTCTATTTATGTAGCTCTGAAAAATATTTGTTTTGCCCTTGCTACTGTAGATCATGAAAATTTAAAGAACTGAACTTTTCAAGGACTGAGTGACTATTCAAAATACACAAGAAATCTCTGATTGTTTATTATCTATAAAATCAATTTTGGTTGGATGTGTACAAAATTTTGACATAAAGTGGGAATATGTAGACATTATACAAGATGCATGTGTACAAATCTACTAACAATGAAAAATGTCAAAAACTCATTGGAGGAAGTGGATGTCATTGACATAGATAAAGGTAGAAAGAACAAATAATTTCATTTACGACGTACCCAAAAGATTTGTGGTGTTTTGAGACCACAAATGCTTCAAAATGATTTCTCCAAAGTAAGGCTAAAAGGATTGTCTTTATTTCATCCTTATAGAAAATTCAACCACAAGATCATTTAGTTGACTTATTCAAGTAAATATTCTCGAAAATTGCTCGATAAAATCTCCATTAAATTTGACTTATCAAATTTATTGTGCGGCGAACATAAAATTGTGAGTTCATTCTAGCCTTTTGTAAAGTTGAAGTTGTCTAMTAACRTTTTTGGGCAAAATACATGCGTGCCATAACTTATACGTTTTAGTCAATATGCTAGAAACYGAGTTGAGAATGCATAAAAGTATTTAAGCAAACTTTTTGAATAATCACCTTTCAWAAAAAATTATAATTGGATGGTGGAATTGGATGGAAAAAAAAATTGAAKTGCTCAACACTTTGACAARAAATTGAGAATTGTAAATCTCAATCGTTGAAACTCTCTCATAAACAATAAGAAAGTGTAAAAGTAGTCATGTCTAATAAATAATAAGCAAGTGTGAAAGGAAATTTTGATAAATTTGTGGAAAAAACATTTGGAACCCATTTTCCAATGTTCACAATCTTCACATGAACTAAAACACATAAAATATGGAACATACATGTTTTTCCAAAAAATGGCGAAACACAAGTTTAGGCACATTGAACTTGCAATGGATGTTGATTTGCACTCTAAAATTTGGGAGATTGTATTTGAAAAAATTAATTAAAAGATGTTATGGTTGGATCTGATAAAATAGAATAAGATTTTCTTTGAAGGAATTGTTAATTTACAAAAGAATTGTTAAATTATCCGAAGACTCCTAATTTCACACATGTTATAAAACACTAAGAATTCTCATCACTAACCATGTCATTAGAAGTTCAAATCCCACTATTAATATACTAGTTGCATAAGATGGGAGAGACAACCCAAAAAAATTGCGCACTCAAGTGTGCAATTTAGAAATTTGGAGGGTCATGCAACTCTAGAAAAATTCAAAGACTTTTTTAATTTGTTTTTTGGCCAAATTTTCCAATTTTCCTAATAAACAATTGGATTTGATTGCAACCAACATACCCATGATATACATGTTCATCCATAAAGTACTTGATTTCAACATAGTAATATTAGTATGAAATAGGTTTTCTTGATTTATGGAACACCTTCTATTTCATATTTTCTTTGGAAGGGTTTAGGGTACCTTTTGTGATGACATTTTTTTCTATTGATTCTCAATTCAATTTCAAACATGCTACCTAAATTGCACAAGTCATTGAAAATATGTGTTTTTGTCTAAAAATGTTTCAGATGTTCAAGAATCAATATCTTAGTTTGTTTTTCCAGTCAATTGGTCTGGTATCCTAGTAGTCCATGTATTCCGATTGGATAGCTGCTACTACAAATAAGTGGCCATCATGCAAGCCATTCTCAATTGGTATAGTATTAGCCAACTCAGTTGTTGCTAATCKATGGCCATTATGCAAGCCATCATGAATTGGTACAGTATTAGATAACTCAGTTGGTGCTAATCGGGATCAATGACCTGCGTTGCTGAAGTTTAGGGTTTGTACTCAACACCAATTGAGAAATTACWTTCTTGCAAAAGTAATACAGACTGGGCAACAATACTACTTCACTTCATAAACAATCAATCGGAAAACACCAAACATAAACAGAAGTTCACAGGATTCCATTGCAACAAATTCTCAATATACAAGTCACACAGTTTGTGCTTCCACTTTCATAATATTGGAACCCATGCCACAGTAAATGAAATTTGAACACACAAAAAACTCCTACACGTTGCACATAAGACTCAAAAGCAATTGGTATGTCATCCAAGGTCATATTCTTCTTCAACTGGTAGGTCATCCAAATAAGAGATGTTAATAAAGAATCCAAATCGCAGAAGATTCTTGTCTATGATTGCAAGCACTTCCATATATACGTTGGGGACAACTGAATTGCCAATTGGAACACGCCGAACCTACATGTCGCAGCAAAACTGTAACCACGAATTGCTCCAAATACGATCGGCTTAACACACATAAATACCGTACCCAGTTGGCTATTGCAATGTATAAACTTGGGAGCTAGTATGCTCTCAAGCAGGAAAATAGCGCCATCCAGTTAACGAAAACCGGCCCAATTGATATGATATACTTGGAACCTGCAATGGCCTGGCAGTCCTAGAAAAAAACCCGATGGAAACCAATTGGGAGTCATTTCAGGACCACAACATGCAATAGGATTACTATGTCCTTGGTATCCTATTGGCGCCCCCTTTTGCCCAATTGCGTGCTTCTCTCATCACGAAGACCCTGTCYARTGACACGTRRTTACAAACTAATTTCACTTTTTYACCAACATTCAAAATATTTGTAAGTGCATGGAGACCTATAAGAAGTTTCYGCATATTGCTTACTTCTATGCAATTGTTTTCATTGTTTAGCCCAACAACTCTCTTGCCGTCTTGAGTAAAATAGTAGTAAARAATAATYGTTATGCAATTGCATTAGATAAGCATGGAAAAACAATGAGGGGAGAAGATTAGATCTCTATGACAATTGCAAATTTGAAGGCTTATTTAGCATCTTTCATTTATATGGGGTTGAAGAAATAACCAAACATGAAGATGTGGAGGAACAATTTTTTTTTTTTTTCTAATGTTCTCGAATTTCAAAAATATTGTCAAGAAAGAGGTTCTAAGCAATACAGTTCTATATGATATCAATAGGAAATGGTCTGTTGTGACAAAATAGATCAAATGTTTTGGCTAGTCAATGACATTTGAAGTAATTCAGACATGAGTAGAAAATGGATAGATATCTTATTATTGATGAGATGATGATACAATACAAATTAAAGGCTCCTATTGTCCAGCTAAACAATATATGCTAAAAATTTCACAAAAATGGAGCATCAAGATATGGTATTTGACGGACTCATCATCCAAATATGTATTTAAATATGAAATATATTATAAGGCCAACCATCACGGGATACAAGAAATGCCACCGTTGGTTAATGTGGAAGCAAACTTGGGCGACATTGTGGTGGTGAGATTATTGCTTGGCCAAGATAGCAAGGGGCAAATTGTTGTCACGAACAACTATTTCTTGAGCATTGGATTATTCATGGAATTGGTAGCTCAGGAAATTTATATCATTGACATTATGAGATCAAATTTAATGGGCCTACCAATGGATTTGAAGGGGGTTGGAAATTGGACGAATTCACCGCAAGGCATACTACAATGGAAAATGCATAATTTTTTTGCAATTGCATGTGATTTGTAGAAAGACAAACACTCAGTTCTCCTCATTTCATTGCCCATTAATTTTTCATGTATATCGATATCCAAGGTTCTTCGTAGAAATGGGGCAAAAAATGACCAAATTCAAACTTTTTGTATGCATTTGGAATACACCATCCACATGATGAGAATAGACATAGTAGACTAATTAGAGTTTTATACTCTATTACTTTAGCGATCAAGATAACAAGGTTGTATAAGTAATGGCACTGTGTATTTTATTTTATTTTAGATACAACGGTAGTCACTATGTGTATCTTCTATTTTGAACTTGTGCATGATTTGCGGTTACAAAA
Source organism: Pleurozium schreberi (assembly GCA_006891605.1). Classification (NCBI taxonomy): domain Eukaryota; kingdom Viridiplantae; phylum Streptophyta; class Bryopsida; order Hypnales; family Hylocomiaceae; genus Pleurozium; species Pleurozium schreberi. Next base: position 187,854 of record VACF01000746.1, on the reverse strand, counting down.
AAAAATGATACATTTACAATTCAAGACCGATTTGTATGATGTTCTGATGCAAAATTGGCATGGTTAAAGAGGTGATGTTGATGAAGAAAAAGAACACTCACCTCCACACATGCCAACTTCCATTCAATCAATTGAAGCATTTATGTATAACATGTAAAAAACCTAAATGTAATTATTATTGGCGTAGTTGCAATCGAGTGTTTTTGTGCCTAAATTGGGATGTTTTGAAGAGCATCACTCTGAGTCTCGAAATCTGGTTCAGCAAGACAACTATTGAAGATGATGATATGAATTCAATGTTATTTTAATACATATTCTAAACCTTTTGAAGTTATTTGTACATCCAAATAAGTATTGCCACATTTTGTATAGTTTGTAAACAAGCGTTTTTTGTATTATAAATTTTTTCAATAGATTTAGCTAGACCTTGTCCAGTTTTTTCCATATGTGGGCTGACCTTTGCTTGACTTTATAATTTTTTTTCAAATTCTATAATCCTATAGATAATTTATGTATATGCCACTACTCACTCGTTTTTTTGGCATTCATCTAAAGAAGTCAATACCTCCAAAAATATGAGAATTTGACTACTCTAATAGTATTGTCATATAATTTCTTCTCTAAACTGAAAGTCTACATAGGGTTCTTCATTTTTTTTATAAAATTCAATTGTAAATTTTTTTTTGAACTAGAATAGAAAAAGATTTCACCACTCTAGTGGCACTAAAGAATTATTTTATTCCTAAAGTGAAGGTGAGACATGGGTAACATCCCTGTTTTTAATTTCCTACCCATTCTCTCAGCGGTTTTTAAAACGGTTTTTGTCTATAAATATTGTAATTTCCTTTTTAACCCTAATTGTATCTCAACAGCCCAATGTTTTCCTCTTACCCTCTTCTTTCTGTACAATCCAATTTCTCCCCTTATCCCCAAGCATTTTTCCAAACAATATTTGCATATTCAATTTTTTCCATTATTTCAACATTTATCCCAACTATTTTTATGGCTTTTTTTGCAAGAATCTACCCGTCCTTTGTGTTTCTAACTCATGGGCAGCATTCTGCGCCACGTCACTATCAGCTTCCGACAATTTCCTGCAGCAGCAGAAAACCATGCGGCTGACGTGGCATCCCCTTGTTTTCTGGGACGTCAATAAAAACATGACCATGTTTTCTGGAACATGATGACAAACATCTACGTTAACTGTGACAAGTACCTGTTCTATAGCTTCTGCGACTCTATTGTTTTTAACGTCAACCGGAAACTCAAATTTTGAACGTGATTTTAATCAAACATCGATATCGTGCATTTTGAAAAACGCAGCACGTTTGACCAAAATAGCACCAAAAACGTTGATTTCTTGTAGTGGTTGAATCACTGGTATTTCTGGCTTTGTGCGCCTGCACAATCGACCTGTCCTTCGTGAAACTACAAGGACTGACCAACATTCTTTCTTCTAGCAGGGTCTTCATGTATGCTTTGTTTGCGAACACAGCGAGGATTCCAATGAGACAATGCGCGTTTCTTGTGAAAGGGGCAACCTTCTTTGGAATGTCAACATCATTGTGARCTTCATGAATGGGAAATCGCACGCAACATTCAGAAGCGGCTGGAAGGAATTTGCCCACTTTCATGGCGTCAGCAAAGAACAACGGCTAAAATTCACCCTTGTCGCAAAAGCGCACTTCATTGTGGAGCATGCTCAATCCACTGACACATCCGACTGAACTTAGCAGCACGGAGATTGTTGCATCATTTAGTTACCCAGGTCGACATGCCCCTTCCCAAATGTTTCTCGTCGTTTATGCACCGGCACCTGTTTGCTTTCAATTAATCTTCAACACGGGCTCCACTTCAAGTAACAAAAAGTCCTACAATCCTTAGGCACAACGTTATGTTGCTTCAACTTGTAGTTCTACAATTCCACAGTGCCGACGACTTACCCAAAAAACTGAATTCAATGAATGGTGCACCACCAGCTTACTAAAGTCTATAATTCAGACTGTAAGCGTTCACTATGTTTTTTTTGGATGACTTTTTCTACATGATGCATACTACCCTTATAGAACAACATCAAAAAATTGCTTTTCAGTATTTAAGAAAGGATGACAAACACTTATTTCCAAACTAGAAATTCACTTCATGATTTTAGTTTAACTTTGTGTGTGGTTGATGCTTAAATACCTTGCTTGAACATGACTGTGCAAAAGAAAAAGTATGTTTTTAATAAAAAAATTAAGTATATGCGTTTTTCCACATTACTATAGACATATGTGCCAGTGTCTCTAGTGCATCGCACAGTTTATCTTCTAAGTATATGTTCCCTACAATTTATTTTCACATTTGCAACTTGGACGACTACTTCTATAGGCTACGTTGAATGCAAAAGTTCTATTAGGGACCGGTCTTCTTATTATCGTTCACTAAAATTTTGTCATAATTTTTCTTCACTACCAAGTCTAGGGAATTAGGAAATTTTGTTGAACCATAGAACTGCTCAACTTGGAGTCTATGGCCGTGATGGAAAAGGTAGACTTGACGTAGTCATTGCTTGTCGATACTTGTATAGCAAAATCAAAAAGTTACTTAAACAACACCATCTTCATCGTAATTCACGTTGTCTAAGAACTAACCCACATTATAGCTCAATGAGCTGTACGGAGGATAGTATTCGTCAGACAGGCCGTCAGACAACTCCATCATTTCTTCAATCAGTAAGTCCTCAAAGTCCTCGTCGTCCATAACTTGGAAGTCATTTGCACTTTCAACTGAAATTTCAGATTCTGTAGACATTGTTGAGGTCCCGCTGTTGTTCGTGGATTGAGCATCCGGAAATAACAGAATCCCAAGCGGAGGACCTATGAAATCATCCGAATCTCTATAGCCCTCTCCTTAATCCATTTGAATTTGCAAAACTGACAACTTTTCTCTGCGCTTGTACACGATGCAAACAACTTGAACATGAACCATAAATTCTTCAAATACAGTGAAATTGCCCTCTTTGACGTATATAGAAGCAATCTTAAGAGAAGGACTCATCATGAACGCTTTCTGAATTGAAAACAAGGTACATTCTCCATGGAAAGGCAAGTACGCAATACATGACGAATAGAAATAAATCAAATGTAATCACTATGAACTAAGCTCAATGGTAAGATGCAATTATACAATGATTTCTGCAAAGCAAGCTTTCACATTCACCAACCTGAGCTTCCAATGCTAGTAAATGAACAGTTGGTAGAATTGTCGCCTCCACACTCCCACGCTGAGGACTAAGTGTGAACAAGAGAAACCCACCACTAAAATACTAAGAAGGAAAAATTGCCTCCTCTGCACTCCCACATTGAGGACGCTAAGTGTGAAGGGGAGAAACATACCACTAAAACATTGAGAAGGAAGAATTATTGCCTCCACACTCCCACACTGAGAACGCTAACTGTGAACGAGAGAAACCCACCAGTGACATGCAGAGAAGGAAAACATGTTTCCGTAAAGAAGCTTGATAAAACAAATGAAGCTCACACTACAGAACGCCATGCTTAAAACAATACAATACAAAAAGGACTTTCTCGTTGAAATGACAGTACGCACGTTTTTAATCTGGATGATGTGATCTCCGAGTTCATGTTCACATTCACAATGATTTTGTGTCGAAATGTAAAATCTAATTATTTTCTAATCATTGCACCCTGTAAGTGATCCAATCCAGATGATGCGACGGCTATGGGTCTTCCATTGCAAGCGTGCCACATGTGCATGATTATTATGGGCAAAGACTTCGTGTAAGTCCAGGGTCCTTGTTTTTATTGTAAGGTAGGAGTCCATGTATAGGCCATCTAAGCTCAAGTTTTCCAAGGTGTAACTGCTTACACTAATTTTCAGTAGATTTTTCTTGAAAGACAAGTGGAATTGGCTTCTAACCAAAGTCATTTTATATTTTTTGGAGCTTTGTGGAATTAGTTATGAGTTTTTGAAGTTCGTGAAAAGTGCCTTTCAACGGGCATTAAAACGGACCACCGCCTCAAATGTAGATTGCTTGTACATTGGAAGGTGCAAAATGTACCTCGAGAGCCTGTTCTATTTTTAACCTGGCCCATTTCAGTACCTCATACAATCATACTTTACCTTGTCTGAAGGACAGAGAGCATAGCATCGATTGTGGTTTAACCCCTAAAGTATCAAGGCCTTTATGAAAAAACACTCAAAGCTGCCACTTCTATAGCAAAGATTAAAAAAATCCGGAAATTCTTTTTTTTTGCAAATCTAACCATAGGATCTTATACCTAACTAGTATGAGGATGTGTGGAATTTTTTTTAGAATTTTTGACCACACAAATTGCAAGATGTGTGCGTTTAAAGTGGAAAAAAAAGATTTTGCAGCACATTGTGGGACGAGATTATATGACTTCAAACCTACTTAACTTATATTTTTTGCACTATAGAGTTCTAAGCTTTAAATATTTCTTGTGGAGAATTGAATTGAGAAATAATGGAGGGAAAGAAATTTTGAACCTAAATTAATTTTTGTTCTTTAAAAAATTGTTAAATAGTTATATTTACAATATAAAAGAAAAATCTAAATTATTAATATCTCTAAAGTGGAATGAAAATGCACTAATCCCAATGGTGGGATTGTTCTAGCAAGAAAACCAAACCATGTAGAAAATGTTGTGCAAGTTATTTGTTCAAAAAGATGCTCCAAATGCCCGAAAAACAAGATTGTCCATATATAACTTTCTCATAATAAATCCAAAAGGAATGAATCAATGCTTCTCATGTAGACAGAAATAAAAACTATCAGAACACCAACACTTTCCTCAAATAGTAAGTTTCTGAACACTAGGCAAAGTTTAAATACTTCGGCTACCTCACTTATAATTTGTGTTTGACCGTAGTGATCTCACTTTTAAATATAAATGTTGAAAGAGTCCAAGAATTTCTAAAAATCTTTGCTACTTCAAAAATAGAAGCATGTGTTTGGATAAGAGTTGCAAGGCTTGATTTTGCATAAGTCTACTAACTTATTTTTAGTCTTGTGAATTCAAAATATTCTACTTTTCCAAAAATCTTATACAACCACTATAAATAATACTGAACAATGTGAATAATTTGAATTTATGTTTAATTTGTTCATATAGTTGTTCATGATTCTAATTGCTTATTTGACTTTAAAGTACTAGAAATAATTTCTTCAATAAACACTAAAATGTGGCTACCTCCAATTCTTAGGTTATTTTTACATGTCAATCTTTTTTTCACTATCCAACTCTAAAAATTTAGCCTTTATTAAAAAAGAATTGGACTAATGTGTTCTCAATCTTTGATAGCATATGTCACAAGAATTTTTGGTGTTATAAGTGAAAAACTGAATTGAAAAGGAATTCCCCACAAAGTTTATCTAGGTTTTATTCAATGTCTTTTGAACTTATTACGAGACTATAGTTTATATTTTTTGTTTTTATTATAAAGTTTAGAAATTTAGGCCTTTTAGAGGCCCCTTATTATATTAAAGTAACTTTTAAAGTAAAAATAAATTCAAATTTAGACTTATAGTGTAAATTGGGTTATTTAAATGAAATGGTGAAAATAAATAAATAAATAAATAAAAGTAAAAAAAAAATAGAAATAGTAAATAGTAAAATTGAGGAGACACACCTTTTGAGAAAGGGTGTCTCCCCACTTTATAAATAGCTTTTGAAGATAAATAAAAAAAACGTTGGCATTGTGTTTGCCTTCCTTTTCAAGTAAGATATTAATATATATAATTTTTTTTGTGTACATCGTCTTCTGTCTGTTTGTCTATTCGTATTCTGGTTAGGGTTCAAATTTGTTGTTCAAATTTGTTGCGAGATTTGAAGTGGGAGTTGTGAACATTGAGTGTTGGTTTGTCAAAATCCGGATCGAGAATTATTGGAGGAAGAATTGAGCAGGGCTGTTGAAGAAATTCAACGAGTCTTCAGAATTGTAAAGTTGAGTGTTGCAAGAATGCAATTGTTGTCGCCTGGAAATCTCTCTGTGAAAACATTTGTACCTAGCTTACAATTTGGATAGTTCTGGATTGATGAAGGAAATATGATGGTGATACAAACAAATTAAACTGCCAATTTGACCTTTCTTTGGACTATTTTAACTCCAATCTCAAAACTGATTGTAAAATCGTCACACTTTTAAATGATCGTAGGATCATGGCCTGATCAATTTGTCCCTTGTCAAATCAAGAGTAATTCAGTGCAGGCTCAATGGTGGTGAATCCTGAATCGAAGCTAAGAGGTTCCTGAGCTTTGGACGAGACTTGGACGACCGATAGATCATTGAAAATTGATTTGAAATTATCCCTGCCCCTCAATCCATCGCTGCATGTGACAAATTTGGGAGTTTTTGAGAGCAGATCAGGATTTAATATGGGTGTATGTATGCTTAAATTCAATTCAATCTGTTTTGTCGTAACCAAGGAGTTGATGTGAGCACGAAGATTGGAAGACCAACCTGAAAGAATTCAAATCATACGACAATCTTTGGGGTTCCATTTCACTCCCAATAAGTTGTAGTTGCCACAGATTGTTGTCTTCAGTATCAAGCATCTCTGAATTCGAATCTGAGAGATTTGAGTGTCTTGGGTTGGATTACTTCATCAGATTTTTGTTTTCAGTGCATGAATCAAAGATTGAAATTGAAATTTGAAATTTAAACGAATTTGACACAACTTGGCAAGATTTCCGCAAGAATACGAAATCAAGAAGAAGATTGAAGCCAAGAATGGGAAATTGTAACCCAGAAAAGATCCCGGTTTGAATTTGGGAAGAATTTGAGAGGAGTTGCAGCCTGTCGGAGGAATTAGGGATTTGGAATCGGGACTGATTGAGTTCGCACGGCCATAGGGTTGAACGCGCGGTCATAGGTCCCTTGGCCATTAAAAATTAAAATTCAGCATTTTTAAGCCCGATTTCAGTGGTTTTAGGGTCCTTTTGGCCGGTTTTAGGTTATAGCCTTGATTATGGGCTGTAGTCCACGGCCTTAGGGTACATACCACGGCCATAGGTCCAATTACTTGTTATTAGGCTACGTATCAATGATTTAAATGCTTTTATGATGTAAGATCTTAAGCTTCCGAAGTTTGGACATAGCCTAAATTGATTCAATGTATAATTTCATATGTGATTTAGGATTGACCCGTGGTTTCGGACTTGTTGCCTTGAGACTTGTTGTCCAATCATAAAAGAAAGGAGAAAGCTCAAAGATCGAGAATCTGGTACTTTGACCTAAACCTTTCATACTTTGCATACTGGACATATTGACTACTGAGACTGCCACGTGTAGTTATTTTGCATATAGATTCGAAAAGCTCATGGCGAGCAATTACTGGTTTTGTTGCCCCAACACATAAAAAGGTGTTAATTAATAAATTATTTGTATATGTTAAAAGTATTATCTTATATATATATATATATATATATATATATATATATANATATATATATATATATATATATGATTAGGTCATAGGCTGCATTCATGTATAAGACGTGTTGTCCATCTTGACTTGTTGCCCCGATGTGTTGACCACCCTAGAATACTATATAGGACCAGGACTCTTAGAACATTGTGTCTGTATTAGTGGTAATTGACTGGTAATTGAGAGAACCTGGGAATAAAGGAAAAGAAAGAAAGAAAAAGAATAGAAGTATAAGAATAAAGCTTCCAGGTATGATTCACAAAGTTAGTTTACATATAACCTAAATCTACTTAAAAAGTGACATTAGACGCACCAACAATAGACTACGTTGGCTTATCCATGGATGAACCCCTATACTAACGGTACTTAACAAAAAAGTAAAAGTTAATGAAAAAGTACCTCACAGAGACCTACTCTCCCATGCACACTGGTCACTCAGTGAATTTACTATGATAAAGTTCAATATATTTGTTACGTGTATGAAAAAAATTTACTTTGGAAATAACAAGGTGTTGATTTATAAAATTAGATGCAATGAATTTCTGTAACAATAGTACTGGTTTAGACCAAGGTTACTGTAGTTGTATTAGGAAGAGCAAACCATCTTAATGGAGGAGGCACCAAATTCAGGTGAAATAATGACCTTCTTGAAATTAAATTAATCCTAAGTACAATTTTTATTTTTCTATTTCATGTTTTAAAAACTATTTCAAGTCTGGTTTTGGCATCAATTTTGGAAATGATTTATTAGGATTTATTGTATTTACTTCATTCTTTTATGCATCAGCTCATCAATTTTTTATATGTGGCACGCAAAAAAAGCATTGAAAGACTTGAAATCATTTATACATTTCAAGTACACTCATGAGTCATGATCGAACATTACAATTTGTCAATGTATAAGTACAATTGTCTTGTTATTTTGTGTCTTTTCTAATATTTGTAGTTTAAATTGTGCACTTACAGTCCTAAAGATAGACGCAACTCTAAATCTATCTTTTTTTTGCTCACAACCAATCAATTAAACAATTATAGACATGATGTAGGGTAATGTTAGGCAAAGCAAATATTTTCAAGGGTGGATTGACATATCGAAGGGGATAGCAAAAAATGGGTAATTTTATGTCCTAAAAAAAATAACTATGATTATTGGAGCAAAAAATGTGAAATTTTTTTGTCGTAATAGCACTGATTACTTTTCATTTTCCTAAACCGAAAGGCAAGATACGTTCCACCACCTATTTTTTTATAATAATGACGGAATGACCTATAAAAGGCCAAAACCTATAATATGAGTATTTGACTATTGTAATAGGTCTAAATAATTATTACTTGGTGTATATGTCTAATTAAGAAATGCATGCATATATGTTCCAAATTATTTTTGAACATTTACCAAAAATAGGTTGACCTTGATAACCTCCAAAAACTTTCCTACCACTTATACAAGATTCACAGTGTTTTTCCTATTATTTCTAAAGATTCATAGTGTTTTTCATTTTTTCCTATTATTTGTGAACCATTCATAGTGTTTATTCTACAGTTCATTTATTCAATCCATCTAATTTCTTGGCTTATCCACCTATATAATTATTATAATCATTATTATAATTTTTACATCCATCATTATTAAAATAATAATAATTATGGTTAAAATTATTATAAATTTGTAGTTCACGCACATGAAACAAAATTAGCTAGCAAAGAAGTTCATAAAAATGTGAGAGTTCTAGTCCACATGTTCTTATAGTTACTAGCCAATTGTCCGTGATTTCAATACAAATGGTCCGTTTCTTAAATTTTTTTTAAAATTTAAAAAATTTAAAAACAAAAAATTGTAACCGCATGTGGGGAGTAATGAAAAGGTAATTGCCACAGGTTCAACATGCACAAATTGTATTCTCTTACTCAATCAATAAGATAGATCACACACTCAATCCTTTCTACAATCTTTTTTAGCAAGGGTTTTGTTTAATATTTTGTACACACGAAATTCCGTTAGTGCCCTTTGTCACTTGCAATATGTATTTGATGTATAGTGCATTCTCTGTGATGCAGAATTTTCATTGTGAAGATCCCATTTTTTAGGCCATTGTCAAACATCTTTGGAGTAATTCTTTAGGAGGGTTTTTCAAAGTGAAACGAGCGGACGGAAGAAGTGGACTCAGTAATCGAGGGCTGCCTTAAACTCTATAGTATGCTTGAAAGACTAGAACTCAATTTTTTTAACTCCAACATAAGATTTTCATGTCTCTTAGGAATTTAGATTCCTTGAGGTAAAGTATTTATATAACATTGTGTCCACCATTCAGATTTTTTTTATCGGAGCTGATTAAAAGGAGGAATTTATTGTTGGAAAAAATGGTAATGTATTCTAGTTTTGTCAAACCTATGTCTACAATCATTCCGTTTTCTATATGTTCTATAAATGCAATCATTTTCAAAATTTTAGGGCATGTTTCAAACTTATAAAAAAATCTTAATTTAAAAATTTATCGTAAAAATGAAATTTTATATATGTGAAATTCAGCAGTCTAAATGCAGGTGCACGGAATTTTTGCACTAAAAAAAAATTAATTCTAAACTTTGAACCATAAGATATCAATCATTTGACTCGAATTTAGAAAAAATAACGATTGAAGTTTGATAGGCACCTAAACAGTAAAGATAAGTTCAAGATATAACATTTCAAAAATAATTTTTTCTTGTCATTTAGTGTGCACTCCTCACATTTCTCAAACAACCCTTCTTTACTATTTTCTTCAAAACCGCATATTAAATTTTTAGGGTTTAATTTCAAAGGTGAGAATCAAGCACACACACAAGCTAAGTTAAAATTTTCAACTTCCATCCGCCTACCCACTTCCTTAATCATTTTTTGTTTAATAAAGATTATGTTTTGTAGAGAAAAGAATGAAAATTTGAAATCTTGTCCTAAATGCAACAAATTTATGTATCATGAAAACTTGCAAGAATCACTAATTATTGCTTCAAAGGTGTGGAAACTTAGATTATTCTTAATTAAAAATCTATTTGGTATTCTATATTTTTGATCTATAGTGTTTCTAATGTCTTTGTTAATATTTGCGCTTAATAAGTACTTCAATATATGTTATTGATACCACAAGTTGTGAAATTGTTTTCAACTCCAACTATTGCATTGCTAATAGATTTTCATGTGACAAATGAAAACCAAGATGATATAAAATCTATCCATGATTACTAGGTTTAAAGACATTCAAAGGAAGTTTTATACTTGCAATCTCGTGACATTCGACTAGGAATGTGTATAGATCTTGTAAATTTGTATTAACTAAGGAGTGCATGTTATACTATTTGTTTAGTTTCCATGGTCAATTACACTTACGTCATGGCCATGCAAATGAAAAAAGAAAATTTGATGCTTTCTACAATTACTTTTAAAAAATATTAGCCAACAAATCTGAAGGTATACTTGCAAATGGTGCTAGAAGAATCAAATGCATAGTAGACAGTTGGTGTTAGAATGCATGATTTATTTGAACTTAGACTACAAGACATTTTTTTAATTGAAAGTGATCAATCTATGGACCATCAAAAATATCCAAGTCTTTGATTGTGCTTAGGTGAATTTGAGAGTCCATGATTATTTAAAATCTTCTCTATAGAGGCAAAGTTTTACAAATAAATTTGACCTAATAATGACGTTATGGACCCACAAGACCCAATGGATGATWTCATTWTTCCTCGTAAAACAAAAAATRCAACARTTGGTCTCATAAGTAGAACACTTTCATGGACAATCTTGTTCATGCGGCCTCAATTTTTTTGGTTAAATATATATAAACCAGTTTTTTGCTYAAAKGATTGTTTTATTTGAGTTTAAAATATACAAAGCGTGATAGCATAAATATATCATCTAACATTTATATTATTTTCAGATTTGAAAATACAAGTCACTAAATGTTGATACATAGTAGTGCTTGTTTTATTGAGTTAAAGTTTGTAACCAAGAAAAAAAAACCTTATTTTAGTTGTGCCAAAGAATTGACTCCTTATCACTCTATTTTCTTAAAAAAAAATGATTACATAGCATTTAAGAAGTTCTTTCCAATAAACCATCTGTTTTCAACATTTATGAGTTATTATTTAATAAAGAGACCAGACATGACTTGAATTTCAAAGAAGCATACTATTGAGAAATGACAAAGAAAGTAAAATCTGAAGCAACCAAATAAAAATCCTTAATAGAAGTTGTTTTAGGCCTTTAAAAGCTTGTTTCCGGGTTGTTCCTCAACTCGTTCCTTAGGCTAAATACCAACCACTACTCATCTGAATTTTTAAATTTTGAAAAAAAAATTCAAAATTTTTTTCCCAAAATTAAAAAAAGATACTACAGACCTTGAAAATTATTTTCACAATAATATTTTTTATTTATAAATAATTAATTAATAACTATAATTTGACATGACAATCTCCCATGCACTTCAAATTGCTTACATGGCAACGTTCCCAATGTTTCAACAATTCGGAAACCCGCAGTCTTCTAGAAGCCTCCCAAAACATCAAATGAAAATGCAATATCTTATAAAAACATTTGCACTTCCATATTGGATCTAATTTCATTTGCATCACTTAATTGATAGCATGCACATCATCAAGAATGTGTGAAATTTACTTCTACCCTACATTGTTGAAGATAAAGACATTCCTTCAATCTAAAAAAGACATGAAATTGATAATTCAAAAATTGAATTGTAAGAACCAAATGTCCAAATGAGCCTGGTGAATATAATGTCCCATCATGAATACTCAATTGTGAACAATATTTATGATATTTTTTATTTATAGACTCAATCAAGACTTTTACATGGTTTAATGTAGGGCTATCGAATTTTTTTGAACTAGAAAAGAACAATTTAGTATCTTAGTGAACTGAAGTCACATAACTATGTGAATATGTTGAGGTCTTCTATGCCAATTGCAATGAAATGCTTTGTGCCCTTTGGAACACTAGCTAGAAGTTATTTTTCATTTGCCAAAATTAGTTTCATTATATCCAAAAAATGTTTTAAATTAGATGTGTACTTGAATGAAATAAATGTTGTATTGAGCTTATTAGAGATGCAATTTTCAACATTATTTTTTRATACATAGGTTCATTAATTATATCACGTTGTTCAAGAAATATAAGTTGTTAGACTAATAGATAATAAGAATATGTTTTTTACATAATGTTTTTTGAAAACTTAAAAAGCTTTTAAACAATGAGCAAAGCAGCAAAAGAGCATGGTCAAAGGGTACTTAACTCAAGAAACCATAAAAAAAAGCAAAACAAGGTATTGAAAAGGTTGCAAAATTATATAATAGCAATATGTAAAGATTAAGAGGATTAAACTAAATCAAGTTGGAACTCTATATGTTGTGAAATTTTGAATATTTTGGGAAAAATAATATATAAAAAAATGAAGTGAAAAATTAATGTTATCAATTATATTTTATAATTGATAACATGAGTTTCTTCATATACTAGTAATAAGAACCCATATGACATTAACTTAATTAATAACTAATTGTTATTTTTTGTGAGGTGTGTTTAAAGAAYGGAAAAATAAGCATTTTTCATGCTCACATGATGTTCACTACAAGCAAATTAACGATCATATGGTCATTATTTTTGTTGCTTGATTGCATAGGTTGAAAAATACAAAGAGGTAAATGAGTATATAAAGAAGATTATGCTTCACAGAGATCAATTCAAAGATAATATGATGCAAAACTCTTATCCATACGATTTAAGAGCAATTTTGAATGAATTCAATAAGTTGTTCAAGAAGTTGATGAAAGCAAAGGAAGAATTACATAAGAAATATTGAATTTGATAAGTACTTCATTTTCATTTCTGTGGGTATTATATATATATGTAAGCATTTTTAATGAGACAATCGGTGTACATTAAATTATTTTCTTTGAATTTGGTAAGTACCTCATTTTCATCTTTATTAGTGTAGACAATCAGTRTACATTAAATTGCATTCCATGAAATTGAATTGAAGCTTGTTTTTTGTTTACCATTTACATATTGAAGTATAGTGTGAAAAGAATGACAAAGAATTTTTTCTCCAAGTGAAATAAATAATGAAGGGCAGCACGTACAAAAGAATGTACRAAAGTAGAAAATAAAACAATKTTTCACTTTGCATGCCAAATAYTAAATTAATTATTGAGAAAATTGTCTCTTCCCAAACAAAAGAATTTATGATTTAAAATTTTCAAAAGACCTAATCTTTTAGAKATTWTATWTAATTGTAGATATTTAAATTGTTTTTGTAAATGTTTGCAACTCAAAATGAAAAGGGCAGAAACTTTTATRATATGTTCATAGTATTTGAACTTAAATTTTTTGAATCTATACACAATATTTGGGAAGAGAAATGTGAATCACAATACTCAATGTYTGAACCTATATTCCATATAATTCTAGTAAGTTTGTAAAATATCATAGTGCTGAATTTTTATATTAATGTAAAAATAAGTAAGGATATCTCCGGATTTGTGCCTTTGGCAGTGCACGGTTTACCTCATCCACACAAAATCAACCCATACCGAGGCACGGGCAAGACTTCCCATTTGACTCTTTGGTCTTTACAATTGGCCGTGTTCGGCCAACTTTTTGGCTTTGCCATGTGTGTCATAGGGAAAATAAATGCGGCCGGGCCGAGCCACTGTATGTGTGCTAGTTGTTGTTTGGTCCTCATTGCGCTCACTGTCTCTCTACCGGTAGGTTTCTTTTCTTGGTTGTTATCTTGCATGTTTGGTGACTATATGGTTTAGTTTGCGAATGATGTTGTTTTATGCTTGCATTTTACGTTCGTTAGTTTGTGAGTATGATTTTTGTATTTGTGGTTCATTATATCAGTTGATTTGTCGGTTTTAATTTAGGTTTTTCCCAGTGTTGTTTCTCTCTGTTCTTACCAATCTCTAGCCTCCTTTCTTATAGTTTTTTCTCAAGGCTCTTGTTCTTTCTTGCTTTCTATATCTCTTCTTAATTGGCCTAGTCATATAATAGTATTGGCTGTTTAGGCTCTCATAACTCCTTTCAAATGTTACATTTTGGGTGCAATGTGCATGATGAATTCAGGCTCTCATAACTCCTTTCAAATGTTACATTTTGGGTGCATGGTGAAGAAATGCAATTTAAAGTAGAATTACCAAAGTATGAGCGTCTCTTTGGAGATTACTTTAAAAACGCTGCTGTACACAAGCTTTATTTAGTGGACAAGAAGGTCCAGTCTCTCTTGATCACAAATTTTGGTTAATATGACCAGTGAATATTTTAATGAAGGCCAAACATGCATTTTAAGTCGCAAATATTGTCAAATGCATCCTCAAATTGTTGCAGATGGAGTAGTGCTTGTCTTTGACTTTTATTAGATTATATCTCTATTTGATTTTGATTGAAGTTTTTAGCTAATTCAAACTTTTTTGTACTCTTTTTGGATGTTATGACTTATGAATTGAAAGTTTGCAGAATAGAAACAATTTATCTCCTAAATTAAACCTTTGAAGTTTGTTCGCCTTGAAAGGTGAATAAAAACTTACATCTAGATGTTTTTCATGGATCAATGGATGTTTGAAGGTTCATTTATTGTCTAAATTCTCCTACCTTCATTAAATTCTCCTACCTTCACTAAAAATTTCACTTGCAATTAATTCTTCAAATAAAATCTATAATCTTGCGAAGTTTAGGGTTTCAAATAATAAAGGCAACAGACCTTTTGCTATTAAAATACTTATAGCTTTCTCCACAAATCTCTAATTGCTTTAAGTGATGAGTCTTTGAAAAAATAAAAAAGTTTTTTTTAGTACTCTAAAATTTCAAAGAGATAAGCAAAAACTACAAACTTCGATGGCCGCTCGAATCTTTGCTCCTCTTTGTTGGATAACAAGAGACCATCTCTACTCACACACTTATAACGTTTTGCTCCCAATTTCAAATCATACAAAAARTATTTCCTTGAAACGGAATTGAAAAGAAGAACAAACCTTCAAATTCCCATTTCAAATCTTTTTATACAACAAGTGATATGGTTGTTTAAATACTCGGCTTCTATCTAAAACACACACAATCATACACCTTATAGTCTTTACGCCCAAGTTTCTTATTTGATAGGAGGACGAAAATACCTATCTACCTTCCAAATCCCAAAAGTAGATGAAATCAGCCCATCTACAATCTCGTTAATGAATTGGCAATGGTGCAAAACAACCGGTTGAGATAGTTGAATTAGCAACTGGAGCAAGAAAAGCTCTAGTTTAGAATTTAGGTGAGTCATTGAGACTTTGAATCTTGCGACTCCATAAAAATTCTCGAGTTTGTAATTTTAAAATTGAACTCCAAACTCAAGCACAAATTTTATAAAACTTAAAAGAATAATCCAAACTAATAAAGTTTATCCAAGACTTTCGTCTTTTAAATAATTCCATTGGCAACAAAAGTCAGCTTGAAGTCATTGGAAACTTCACCAATAAATTTTGTCATCCTCATTATAGAATCTCTTCAAAATACAAAATGAGTATACATCTTATACAATGTACATATTTACATCACAACAACAAATCCTTATAGGCTAAAGAGGATGTATTATACAAAAAAAAATTAATTCTATCAAATACATTGATATAGGAAAATGAGTGATGAAAATTTAGATTTTGTGTATAAATAAAAAATAGGTAGTTTGAGTTTGATTATAGTTTGATTATAGATAGCTAGAGAAACATTAGTTTGGATGAACAAGATAATTCAAAGGCCTTATTATTTATTTATAGTTGGTGTGATAGTTTACTATTTATTTATCCAATTGCTTGATTAGACTATGGTATTAAGAAGGAAATTGACTAATTTTTTTTATGTAACAAAGAGYTGTTAAGACTGAAGTGAAATTTTGCCATCTTCAAAAGCATAATAATTATGTAGTTATAAGACTTATTTATTTATTAGTTTGAGACTAAAACATTTAGTTGGTCATTTTAGTAACGCAATGCTAAAAAATTTGGTTATTGGTAATAGGAAATTAGGAATTTTATTTTTTACGCAAGYATGTAGCCTTTCTGGTGTTGTAATTGGACGAAAATGTCATATATTGATTTGAAGTCATTTTTAGGAACATTTTGTTTTATCCATATATTTTTTTTTGTTTTTTAAAAACTAATTCAAATTTTCRTTCGTATCCATCCGTTAGAGATTTCAATTTTATTCATTTATAGTGAATTTTTTACCACATTTAAAAAAAATTGAAATATCTTCTATCCAAAATGACAGTTTTTTAGTTGTTTTCATCTACTTAGTGAAGATTTCAATTTCATTCGTTTATAATGAAAAAAAATCGTTAGTATACATTCATCCAAAAGTGCAAACAAAGTAGTTTTGCATCCATATTCATCCATCCAAAATTGACATTTCACTCATCTATAAAGCAATTCTTTATTTATACATCATTACATTACAACAAAACGTCTTTATGAATTTGCATTGATTGATTTTTTTCCGATATTGTAATGTTGTTATGTTGATTTTTTCCAAGTGTTACATTGTCGGTTTGAGATATAGCCTTAAGTAATATAAAAAAGTGAAGCTTGTTTTACCTCGAGATAAAAGAAAAGCAATAAGAATTTTTCTTTTTTTACTCACTAAGGACTCGGTTCAAAAAACCCTATAAAATACTCCATGATTTCAAATTTCATGGAGTAGCSACAAATCAAAGTTTTTGATTTGCATAAGTTCTAAGATTTCACATATAATGTATACAAATTTATTGAAGGTAATAGAAGCAAAACATAAAGTTTTCCAAATGTATTATATTCCAAAACTTACAAAAATCATTGCAAAGAAGWTACTAAAATTGGCAAAATATATGTTGGTTACAAATGAATGTCGTGAAGCAAAAAACTACTAAAAAGTGCAAGCAATCAATAAATTACAAGATTGATCCATTTTCTTCTCACAAATATAAACCCTCAAAATATTCATGATGCCCTTTCCGTCAAACCTTCTAGTTTTAGCAACAACTCCTTTAGAGCTTTAGTGACCCCTTGACCACCAGATTGTGCTTTATGATGATCTATGAACATAACCAATGCTCCATGTATATTTACCATATTAGTTGGGTTTTAATAGAAGCCCCTTCAAGATCCTCCATATTACCTCAATCAAAACTATTTGCTTTAGGTTCTTTTAGTGGAAGCACAAAATATCGGGTGTAGAAGGTTTGCCTTAGAAAAACGTAGAATTTTTAGCGGCAACTAGAATTGGCCCAAAATACAGAGGATCCCATGATCAAGTGAAGGATAAATCCTATAAAATACCTCAAGTCATGTTCATATGTTAATGAACCTAATATATTGTTTATGAGTCAAGTAAAACACCATAAAATTGTAGAGGTAGTAGAAGTTACGTATGAACTTAAAAAATTCTTTCAAAAAGTGTCCAATTCTTTATTGAGTGCCAAATGTTTTTTTCAGGCTCCAAATGAAGTGTGTAATAGCTTTTTGTAAAAATAAAACAAAATTTTATAATTCCTCTAAATTTCAAGTTAAAAGCTTATATTGTGTGCCTTTTTTAGTCGATCAAAACTCCTTCTCTCCAATTTAAAAGCAACTTCTCTATATTCTACCTCCAAGTCCATAACTTTCTCTTCCTAATTCCAAACTAATAATATGAAGGCTTTTTGAAAAGCTAACACAAATTTCTACAAAATCTTCAAATTTCAAATTGAAAACATATATTGTTCAACTTTCATAGTAGGTCAAAACTCCCTCTCATCAATTCAAAAACAACTCATTATTACTTCACTCCGAAGTCCAATTCTCTCACCCAACGTTCGGGAAGATTTTAGAGTTTTTCCAATAAATTTTCTTTTTCCAAATGAATGGTCCGGTTTTTTTTTCCATGGGCACCGGTTTCATCCTCTACATCCCTAAATTTACAGGTTTTTTACTCCAATGTTATTTTGTCACCGGCCAATTTCCTTCAAATTAAAAATTTTAAAAGCTAGAATCCTTTAATGTCAAAAAAATTGTCAAAATCCTTAGCTAATCCTTCCATGGCTACACGCATCACACTGTCCAAATTTGAACTAGTCATACGATTTTGAAATTTTTGCTTGATACCATTCTGCACAGAAAAAGATCTCACATGTAGCAGTACTCACACATTGACATCTTGCAATTTCAACAAGTGTCAGAAGGTTAGAATAATTTAGTTTCAAAGATGCACTCCAAGCAATAGAAGTCCACAAATCCCCAAAATTTCTTTCAATCCATTTAGTGGATCCCTGCAACTTGAAAGCAAAAAACTCTTGCTTACAGGCTGCAGCATCCACCAAGGGAGGGAAAAAATTGTCCCTCCTATGCGTTTTTCTTGTTCATACTACTTCAAAAGTAGATCTAATTGAACCACCCTCCAATATGATAAACCAACTTGCCTTTGAGGCATATGAATTGTATTTAGAATTTTAAAGGCATCAATAATGTCATTGTCAACAAATCTAGCTTCTAAAGCCTTACACACTGCTTCAGCATACATTTTTTGGGAAAAAAAGGTTGCCTCCAAATCTCCACAACTAGGATGTCTAACCATATCTATGGTATGAAATTTGGCCCCCCTAATTTCACTTGACAAGCGACAGAGATAACCACTAGGAGGACCAAATTCTGGAATGATATGAAATCCTGTACTAGGATTGAAAGTATCTTAGTTCAAATCACATGTATTAATTAAAAAACACATTCTAATAGTTGCTATTTCAGTCTTCACTATAGACCCTATACATGAAATATCTAGAAGTTTGTTTTGAAAATTTTTGGACAACTTTGCAAGTATTTGAAGGATATCAGCCAAAAAATAAAAAATGTAAATGAATTTGAATTCTCTCAGTTTGGCATACAAAAAAGGGGCTGATCCATCATCTTTTGATTTTGGAATATCACGCATATAAACTAGTACAGATTCCAAATAATCACAAAGAGTACTTATTGCTTGCCATCTAAAGAACCAACGGATTTTGTGATATCTTCTTAGGGTTTTTTGAGCATCATTAAGTTCATTTTGTAATGCTTGTAAAGCTGCCTTTCGTTTCGATGATTTTTTAAAATGACCAGCCAATGCATTTACCACAGAGTCAACATCAATAAGGATTTTCTTACAAGATTTAGTTTTAGAAGCTTCTAATGCAGCTAAATTAGTCCTATGAGCAACACAATGAGTAGAGGTAAGAAACGGATTCACCTTCTTTAAAAGAGCTGCAACTACTGTATTTTTTCTTACTATAGTAGCTACTCCATCAGATCCAAATCCTACACATTTAGACAAATCTAACCCCCAGATCTTCACAGCAACCATGAATATGTCAAAAATCACCTTGGAATCTTTTTTTCCATCCACAATGAACAACAAACCCAAAAAACATGTCATAGGTAAACTTCCTTCTAAAAAAGTAGTAAATACAACAAGGTGACCTTTAAATGAAATATCTGTTGATTCATCAATCATCAATCCAAAAAACTTGGAATCTCTAACTCTATCTAAAACTTGCCTTTGAATAACATTAAAAATAGCAGAAATCATAGTAGCACATGCTTTTTCATCATGGTAGAGTTTTCCAATGATAGGAGCATTACATGAAACAAGTAAATCCCACAAATTAGGGAATTTATAAAAACGGATTGTTTCTTTCTCCATGAAGTAGGCTGACTTAAAAAGTGACATTAGAGCCTCATTACAAGTCCAATTTGCATATGCTATAACTTTTTGTAATGCTTTTTGACCTTCATGTTATGCCCAAGTTAGTTTTCTATGTTCAACAGTTTTAGCATGATCTTGCAAGGCTAATATTTTGACATTTGTAGAACCTTCATTAGCATATGCATATTTTCCACCTCTTTCTTTACATATCTTACAAAAAATTCTCTCCAATTCACGATTGAATTCCACTCATTCAAATAAATTATACCAAGCATCCTTCCAATCTTCATTAGCTTTTACTAATATGCTTACTTCTTTATTAGGCATTTTGATTGAGGAAGAAGAACCAATAGCTACTGTGTGCATATCTACAGACGTCTTACCTGTTCAAGCCTTGAACAACATATTCCTCGTGGTTTTTTGACATTTGGCCATAATGAAACAACAACAAACAAGTAACCATAAAACTAAAAATGAGAGAAGTTTAGAAAATCTCAATTGAAGCTCGCAGCACTTGACTTCACAAAGGCAAGAGCAACACCACAAACTGCACCACGAAGTATACTATCAATTGTCCAAACTCGTAAGGGAAGCAATGTCGGCAACAAGCAACACCATTTACAACAGCAAGCAGGAGCGGCAGGCAAGAGCGGTGAGGGAGGAGAGCAAGCGGTAAGCAGGAGCAAAGTGGGAGCAACAGAGCGGTGTCGTACTGTAAATACATATATTATATAAAGCGTGTGTATATTATACGTTTTAGAAGATTCTTGATTCGGAGGAGAAACTTACTGATGACGCTTTTGTTAGCTTCAAGGTGACGCTTGTTAGCGATGGAATTGTTTTTAAGGTGAAAACCTTAGACAAACTTCATCAGGTTGACGTAGTCCTTTGAGTTTTAGAATTTGGGTCTGGATTTGGAGTTCGATTGTAAAATGTCAAACTTGAGGGTTTTTATGGAGTCACAAGATGTGGAGTCTGAACCAGAGGCGAAATTAGAGCTTTTTTTATCACAACTATCTAGTCAATCATCTCAGCTGGCGATTTCTATAACATTGTCTTCATACTTCATAGATGAGGCCGGACCTTCTCGCCTGTTGAAAAAAACACGTGTGCATCGTCGTTGGCATGGAAATTTTATGAAAAATGCTCGTATTTTGGTGATTCTACTTTAAGTAGAATGTATTGAGCTCGGCACACAAGATGAGATGTTGGAAGCGAGCTATGAGGGCCTGAATGAGGACCAATATTTTTGTATGAGAAGGCCAAATATGAAAGGCATTGGCCATCAACGTTGGTTAAAAGCGCTAGTGAATCTTTTAACTAAGGCCAAACGTGCAGATTACGTAGCCAATACTATTAGGCGCATCCTCAAGTTCTTGCAGATGGAGTAATATTCTTCATCGAATTCAGTTTTTACCTCCATTCGATGAAGTTTGGAGTTTAGTAGCATATATAAGTTTTCGATTATATATTTGTGTGTTAGAAATGAAAGAATGAGAGTTTAGAAGTAATTTACTACCTAATTTTGACCTTAGAGGTTCTGTTGCGGACAGCAACTTTAAGATAGAATAGAAGATTAGATTGAGGGGATACCTCAAAGAGGAACCAAAATAGACTAGAAGTGAGGAGATTCCTCACACAAGACTCAGAATAACACTTGAAGTGAGAAAACTCGAAGTAGTATTGATAATTGGAAGAGTAGGTACAACTGGTGCTTAAGAAAGTGAGGAGTAACGGCCTTCGACTCTCTATTTATACTAGGCTAGAAGAAACTTCTGGAGCAAGGTCCTAGAGACATTGGGAAACATCCATGGGACCTTCCGGAAGCTTATGAGAGCTTCCAGAATCTAAAAAGGTCAAGCGGAACCTTCCGGAAGCTTATAAAAGCTTTCGGAAACAACTAGATCCGTATGTAACTTTCCGGAAGCTAGTGGAAGCTTCTGGAAGCTATTAAAACTATACAGAAGCTTTTGGAAGCTATTAAAACTATACAGAAGCTTCTGGAAGCTATTAAAACTATACAGAAGCTTATGGAAGCTTTCGAAAACTAATGGAAGGTTCTAGAACCTTCTAAAAGTTACTCAAAACTATTAACAACTAAACTATACTTAACCATCGCTTCCCGGGAAAGCTCTTAAGAAGCTTCCCTGTTGCAAGGCCGGTATAAGTCTCATGAGGAACCTGTAGGTGTGGATGAAGTCCGGTATGAAACGTCCGTAACAGGTTCATTGGCCTTAGAAGTTGCATAGGAACTTACCTTTGGTTGTTTCCTAGGGCCAATGGGGAGGTATGGAGGCCCATGTGACGTATCATGATTTGATTCCTCCTACTTTAGGAGTTTAAAAGATAGGTAGGTATCTTTTTTCTCCTCCAAGTCGGGTTTGTGTGGAGAAAAAGAGGAGGGAGTTTTTTAGGTATTGATGGGGGATGTGTATAATGAGCCAAAACTTTGATCGGCAAGAACTCTTGTTGTATGAAGAATTTGATAATGAAAATTTGAAGGTTTCTTTTTTATGAAATTTCACTTCTTCAAACATCTCTTTTGCTTGATTTGATTTGTGAGTGAAGAGTTACAAGCATGTGAGTGGAGTAGGGTCTGCTGCCACTCACCAAAGAGAAGCGGAAATTCGGGCGACGACCACAATTTGTAATTTTGTCTTCTTTCTTTGAAATTTTCAGGCATAAGAGAAGTTTTTCTTAGCTTTCTATAGATACTTGATTCGAAGCATTTGAAGTTGTAAGTTAAGAGTTATGAGTTGTTGAATGATAAAGAGTTTGCTCCCTTTCGAAAGAGAAGACAGAGACTTTGCTTGTCTATAGTTTTTGGACAATAGTTTAGAATGATTTGAAACTTAAGGGAAAATTAGTTCTTAGGAATAGCTTTTAAAAAAAGTTATAGAACTTAAGAATTTAAGGAAAATTTAAGGAGATATAAGAGTTTGAGATAATAGAGGTTTACTGCCTTTCAATTGAGAAGGTTGAGACTTTCATTGTCCATAACTTTTGGACAATATGTTGAATTGATTTAAGATTTGAAGAGTTATTAAATTATCTTATTGACTTTTCAAAATGCTATAGCACTTAGCATTTGAGCTTGAAAAACATCTGTGGTACAAGTTTGAAGGCAGCTGCTATTTACAAGAGTTTTTTTTTTTAAACTAGTTGAGGTTTCTTCAAGTTCTTGGGTGAAGGCAGACTCCAAAACTCAATACTTTGGAGATTTGAAGACCATTGAAGGTGTTGTGTGTGTTGCGGCTTGTGGTTCGACAAGGTTGTTTTCTTTTGTTATTCCCAACCGGTTTTGGAGGCTAATTGCAATTTTAATTTCAACATTGGGAGTTTGTTGCGAGTCGTGGTTATCCAGTAAGTGCTCTATTTTGTGTTTGTGGCGATAAAGTGATGTTAATGGCCTATATGGTCAATCTTTCATGTTATTATCACCGGTGAAAGGCGCCTCCTAATCATCGTAGGTTTGAAATTTAGGAGCCCATCATTCAGACGGTCACTTGTATTAGCCGTCCGGTTTTACCCGTTCCAAACCTTGTTTCATATCACACACACCTTTACTTTTACTCATATAGAGCCACCACATGATAGGCCGACGGGGACGTGATTGGAGTTTGAAGTTTGAAAATAAGAAGGTTGAAGATATAAGATCAAAGATTTGACTGAGGTATCCAGTGAACTATTCTCAGTTGCAGCTAGATACTTCGTGTATTTCCAAAGCGCGCTCCTATCTACATGATAGCGGGAGGAGAGCAAACGGCAAGCAAGAGAGGAGCGGGAGAAGAGGAAGTGGCAGGAGAAGAGGGAGCAAGAGGCGAAAGGTTTAAATTTCAAACGGTCCTTTGCCACCCTCCGAAGACCCTTGAGGCCTGACTTATAGGCCCATACCTAACCTTCACTACCTGGATATGTGCCATTTAAAATATATGTATAGCAGTGTGAGCGCTTATTTACCCACCCTTGGTAAATAAGTGAGCACAACCAGGCTCTTGAGTTTTAGGTTTGATTCTCATTCTATGGATGCCTAGCGTAAATCCATCATGCCTTCCAAGCAATGGATCTTTTCTAAATCCTAAACATGCACATGTTTGCAAGAACTAAAAAACCAAGAAAAACTAACTTAAATTGCAAGCTTTACTCTAATTGGGTCGTACCAACTAGGCCACGGTAGTTTTTGAAAGAAAGGTGATATAGTCTAAATTAAGCCACATATGAAGATAGAAAATTTCATGCCATTTCCAAAAATATAAAACTCAACATTATGCGACCTTCCTAGCAAGAGTTATGGACGGATAAAGTTTAGCCCTTCCGGGGCTATTTAAACTTCATCCATGATGTAGGACGTGCTTCCTAATTCAATTACCTTTTAAAATTGAACCCTAGACTTAGGTGGTTAGGACCTGACTAAATACCAAGCTTTGACTTGGATGAACTATTTTAGGTTGACTTCATCCGTTCCTTGACCCAAACTTCAAGGCTATATTGGAATGTACAACACTTGTTTTGGTATAACACACTATCCAAGTCGTTTTGTATCTAAAACTATACTCAAAATAATTAAAAACAAAAAAAAGAAAACTGTGAGTCCCGAGTGACAAATTGGGGGCTCACAAGTAGCTAAAATCCTCCTTTGTGCAAAGCAAACCGGATAAAATCCGTCTTAATATAAATTGAGGCGGGCATATTATCCTCCAAATTTCTATTTACACTGGTTGATTTCCTATCTTATTAGTTTTTCCTCTGATTTTTTATCCTTCACTTTCAAAACACAACCGGTTTTTTGGCAATTTTCACCGGCTAACTTTGAATTAGCCGCTGGTTCTTTCCGGACGTTGCTCTCACCTAACAATTTCAAATTGATCATATATTATATTTCTTTTGAAAATCTAACACAAATATCAACCACTTTTCAAAATTCCAACTCAAATAAGCATATTGTCCAATTTTTATAGCTGGTCAAAGTTTTCTCTCTTCAATTGAAAGGTAGTTCACCATTGTTTCACTTCCAATTTTATATCTCTCATTTGACAATTACAAAATGAAAGTGTAGTATTTCTTTGAAAACTTTACACAAATATCTGCAAATCCTCAATATTTCAACTCAAAAACACATATTGTCCACTTTTTATAGCCAATCAAAGTTCTCTCTCTTCATCTCAAAAGGAGCTCATCACTACTTCATTTCTTTGCCCATAACCTTTGCACCCTATTTTCAAACTAAGAGAGAGATAGCTCTTTGAAAAGTTAACAASTTGACACATAGTTATACATAATCTCAAAAGTAATTGACCTTTCAACAAAATAAGGACTTGAATATTCTACCCTCAAATTTGAAGACAATTAATCCTTTGACACCTTATCAAGCATAATTTTTATATACAAACTTCAAATGAAGTGAGTGATAGTTTGTAAAAATTACAAAATGAAGAAGAACTCACTTCCAAATTTCCATTTCCAAATTCTCAAAACACACCACACAATGCCCTCCAAAATGAAAAACTAATCAATCAAAGTCAAACATTAGCGGTAGAAGTTAGAAGTTAGATTCAAACCATTAAGACCATTTGAAAAGTAGGAATTGAATTCAAAAATAGTTGTAAGATTTTAGTAGCTTTCCGAAAAGATATCAAATGTAGAAAATAGACAAAAACTTTAAAACTTATAAGCGGATGAAAAGTAGTCTTAGAATTGGATGAAAAGTTAGGAATTCTTTGATAGGAACAAGAAAACGAATGTTAGCATCTGAATGTAAAGTAGAGGGCAAAAGTAAAAACCAAAGTTAAGTTGGAATTACCAAGTAAAAAAAATTACGGGAGAAGATTTTGAATGTCAAAAGGTGGATATTTTTCATCCATAAATAACCTTTATTCACAAGATAAAAATAATTGTATTTTACCTTTTCAAACTTTGACTTGGAAATACTTTTGATCTAAAAATAGCAAGTAGAATTAAACATAAAAGGGGATAATAAAAACCAATCAAATAGTCAAGGAATCTTTTGAAGAATCTTAGGGACAAGTTAGGGTCAGAGTCTTTYAGATCATAATTTTGGGTTTCCAAAGCTAGTTTAACCATAGAAATTGTATTAACCCCTAAAGTACCTTGATTATGTTCTCACCAAAAATGCTTCAAAACTGCCATTTCTAGTACAAGTACCAAATTCTTGAAAAAAATCCTTTTTGACACATGTAACCGTAGGATCTTGTAGTACTCTAGTTTGAGAATATGTGATATAAAATTCAAAAATTTTCACCATGTAGATTGCAAGATATTTGCATTTGAAGTGTAAAAATCCTTGTTTTGGCCCTACAAAAAACCGGGCAGCTGCACTTCACAAGATCAGATCATTATGAAAAAATGTCCAAAATGATTGTGCTCCTTAGGATTCATTATCCAGGACAATTTGGCTACATATATGCAAATTTTCAGATCATTTGGAGTTGTACAACGTATAGGAAAAAAATAGTAAGTAGAAAGAAGTAGATAATGATTCAAAATACTAAGTTGTTAATAAATTAGTTATAAAATCAGAAAACTCCAATCCAAATGGTTGAATTGTTGTGACAATCAATCTACATCCTATAGCATTATTTTTTTCCAAAAATATTGAAATTTCAGTAAAATAAAGGACTTCAAAGTTTTTTTTGGTATAGGGATTCCATAACTACCCGCAAATTAAAAAGCCTCATAACTTTCATCTCAACTATTAAAATGCAATGATTCAAAGCTTTTTGAGTACATATAAATCTGAAGAATGAATTTCAAATTTTTATTTCTTAAAAAAGTGTATATTTTTCAGATCTGCCCGAACTACCCGAGTTGAGAAACAAACAACTTATTATGCAATAACTTTTGACTCATATTTCTGAATGTCATGAAATTTGTGCATATGAAAGATATTCCTTGCCCCCACATTCTATTAAAATTTCAACCCAAATTATGCATATCTCTAGTCACACGTACCTGCCCAAAATTTCTATGTTGCCAAAAAAACACATATTGGTCCTTTAGGGGTTAATATAAAAGAGGTTGGATTAAAATGAACTTTTGAGCAAGTTATGAGTTGATTTGGATGAAAGTCAACTAGAGTTGATCAAATTTTCTAAAAATCATAATATAAGTAGAAGAATTATAATTAAAAATAGAATAAAAAAACAAATTAGATTTCAATAGTTAAAATAGGAGTAAACAAAGGATGAAGTTTTAAACCTTGTTCTAAGAAACAAAACTTCATCCATGGATATCTTTTGGACACTTGGGGTCAATCTTTACATGTTTTATCTTTTTGGAAAGGGCATCAACAGCTCTACAATTTGAATTTCTAACCTATTTTGCCTATTTGATTTTACATTGGCTCCAAATTTAGGGGTCGTAGCCAAAACTGATTGTGTTTTACCAACATATTGGGATTTGATTTAGCAAGTGCAATTAGGTACAATAGAAGTAGAAACACAACCAACCAAAATCCACTGCTTGGAAGGCTTATTTGGATTGATGTTTAGACACTCACAAGAGTTACACTACGTCAAAAAACCAAGAACTTGATTATGTACATTATATTCCAAGGGTGGGAATAAAGTGCCCACATCTAGCCCATTGACATTGAACTTAGTGGAACATTTATTGATAAATAGAACCATCCGATCCATTGCCAATTAGGGATCTAAACCCTACCTTTAGGTGTAGCTATTTTCAACCCAAGTTTGAACAGTTTTACAATCAGGGCTTGGAATGTGTTTTTTACTCATTTTCTAGAGTGAGACTAAAGCGGTGAGCGAAAAAGTTGTTCTTGAATGGTCGGAATTTGAGACTCTATATATAGGTAATGGGTTGAAGCCAACTTTGGGCTTCCAAAACTCATAGTAATTGAACTTGAGGAAAAAATTACAAAAACCTAATAATCTCTATCCGCAAACAAAAACTCTTTACAACTTTTGACTCGTCGATCAAAATGGAGTAATTCAAAGCTTCTCATGTACTTATAGTAGTAGATAATCATTTTCAAGTTTTTAATTCTGAAAAAAGTCATTTTTCAGACCTGCCCGGACTGCCCGCCGACCACTGAAAATCACATATCATGTAATAACTTTTTAACAGTGTAGTCAAATGTCATGAAAATTGTTGGGCCTTAAAGCTACTCCTTGGACACATGTTGTGTAAATATTTCAAAAAAAAATAATAAAAACTCCATCCGTAGTGAGCTGCCCAAAATTGCTATGTTGCCAAAAAACGCAGTTTGGTCCTTTAGGGGTTAATTTTGAGATAAATAGGTACAAGGGTTTAATTTGGATTGAAATCAAATACAAATTATAATGCATTGAAATATGCTTGAGGGTTTGTTTTTGGACAAAGAGGATAGAAAGGTTTGGGCCTTCAAAACTTCAACCCTATGTTCTTCTAATGGGGATACCAAAAGGGTTTAGGATTGAAATGAAATACTAGTTAATTTATTTAGGAATTAAATTTCAACGGCATTCTTTTGGAATGGGCATACCAAAGCGGTTTGAAATTGAAATGAAATAGTGGTCAAGTTTTATTCAAGTTCACATATTCAATCATTCAAGTAGAATTTTTTTTTGTGCAATGGGATCCTAGAAGATTTTGGGATTGAAATGAAATACAAGTTAATTTATTTGGGAATTCAAGTTCAACGGTATTCTTTTGGAATGGGCATACCAAAGTGATTTGGAATTGAAATGAAATAGTGGTCAAGTTATTTTGAATTCAATCATTCAAATAGAATTTTTTTATTTGTGCAATGGGATCTTAGAAGGGTTTGGGATTGAAATGAAATACAAGTTAATTTATTTGGGAATTCAAGTTCAACGGTATTCTATTGGAATGGATAACCAAAGCGGTTTGGAATTGAAATGAAATAGTGGTCAAGTTATTTTGAGTTCATTCATTCAAGTAGAAATTTTTATTTGTGCAATGGGATCCGAGAAGGGTTTGGATTTACGGTTTAGGGCTTAGCGTAGTACTACTTCAGATTTTAAGTTTGTGAATTCGCGTGTTCAAGCTTGAGTTCAAATTTGGCTTGGAGGGAATTGAATACTATCACTTGGATAAGTTTCCACATATATGCCCAAGTCAGGGCGCGGATGGGTAGTGAGGGCATGGACGGCGTGGGAGGGCGCGGACGCCGTGGGAGGGACCCCTAGGCGGGGACGCCTAGACAAAGCGCAGACGTCAAGGCGGGGACAAATAGACAGGGCATGGATGAATCGTCCAGGCGGGGACGTCAACGCGGGGACGAATAGATAGGGCGAGGATGAATCGTCAAGGCGGGGACGAATAGACGGGGACATCCCACTCTTCACCCAAAGTGGGGGGAAGTCCAATTTGTGTGGTCATGGGATTCATATTTATCATGGAGAGGGGGAACCCATTAATGCAAGCAACCTTTCATTTAAGTTCAGGAAATATCTTCAAGTCAATGGTTGCATTAAGACATCCAACCACTTTTTCAATTCAAAGACAATGTATGGAAGCATGTTGCTTCTTTCTTGAGGTCGGACTTCTCTTTCTTATCTTTTCCAAGCACTTGAGAACAAGGATTCACCTCAAAAGAAAGGAGATCTTCAGAAATTGAAAATTAACTTGCATACTCTGAGAGAAAAAAATTGAAATTAGACCTTAGAAGGTTTTGGATTTATTACAATAGATAAGGTACACATTTTTTTTAAATTGAAGTTGAAGGATGCATTTTTGAATCCTCCAAATAGAAACTAATAGGGCTTAGAGTTCAAAGAAGAAATCAAACATGTCTTATATTTTGTAGAGTTCTAATTGAATAGGTTTGTTTTTGGTAATGGGGGCTACAAGGGTTTGGAAACTGGAATTCACATATTACAATGTATTAAAATGAAGTTTTAGGATTAATTATTGGAAATAGAGGCTACAAGGGTTTGGAAAGGAAAAAAAATGCATGCTTTAGTGTTTTTGAAGCAATTTCAAGGGTTCATCCTTGTTACTGGATGCTTTAAGGGTTTTGATTTGAAATCAAATAGAAGTTATGTTTTGTTTAGTTATAGTTGAAGGCTTTATGGTGTTGATAAATTGTTTCTCCAAGTATTTAAAATTCAAATCAAATTCAAATTAAATGTTATGTGCCTGTACTTCAAGGGCTTGAAGTTGAAGTAAGTGTTATAAGGGTTTGGAAATCCCTTGAAATACAAGTTAAAACTTTAGGGTTCTACTTCAAGGTTTAATTCCTGTTAATGGAAGATACAAGGATTGACTAATGAGAATTCAAAGTAGATGCAAGTTATTTTATATTTGGTTAGGCTTAAAGGATTTACTTTCATAAGTACTACGTAGAGGCTACAAGATTAAGGAAAATCTATGAAATGTCGGATATAATTCTTGAAGTTACAAGTTGCAACCTAGTAGGGTCTACTTCTGTAATCAAAGGCTACAAGGGTTGGCTGGCTGGGTATTCAATTCAAATATAGAATGGAAAATCTTCGGTTCTACTTCAAGGGAGAATTTCTATAATTAGCAATTACAAGTTATATTTTTTGTAATTGGAGGATAAAACTATTGCAAGGATTTAGGGATTGTCGTCAATTTCAAGTGCCTTGTTTCTTGGATTCGAGTTCAAACATTCAATGCTTCATTTTAATAGCAAGAGTCTAATTATGTTTGGATTTAGGAATTGAAATCAAATACCTCTCCATTTATATTTGGATTTAGGTTGATTAAAAATTGTCTCAAATTTATACAAATATTGAAACAGAAGGAGTATTCAAAGCCAAAATTAAGAAAATTGGATCCTACCAAAAAAAATTTAATTTATATATGCATCTCTTTTAAAATTTAATAATTGATAGCAAATTAAAATTTTAATTCATGGATCTCCTCGAAATCCAAATTTGAATGTGTTTTTTTGGTGGAACCACTTTGTTTGTGCAAAGTAATGATTAGGGATGTCCAAGAAATGTATTTGTGCTAGGCAATGCATAAGGATGTCCAAGAATATACATTTTCCATCCCTACTATTCCGTTAATTTTAAAAAAGAAAATGTTTACTCCCATTTTTTTATTACACTACATTTCCTAATTTAAAAAAAAATAGTCCTCACATTGAAATCTTGATAATCGGACAGTATAATAAGTTTTAAAATGTCTTACTGAACAAGTTCTTAATTCAAGAATTATACATGCATCATGCAAAGGAATTCAACAATTGAATATATGTATTTCATATGCATCATGTAGTACAAAATTGAAAAAGTATATAGTGCTTTTTTCATGATAAAATATGCATATCCCCGAGTCCTTGTCTAATACTGTTTGTAGTACTGAAGTAACTATACTGCCAAAGTAGCAATTCTATAGGCATCGATAATAATAAGTGCCTAAGTCTATGCTAATTAGTAATTACCACACTAGAAAATTCACTCAATTGATATTCATTAGACTATTTTTATGGCCACTGGGTCCAGCCTTATTGTCGTGTCTACCGTGCTCCATGGGAAAATCTTCGTCGGAGCCTAGTTGAAGTCTATGAACCGCAGATCGAGCTCTCCTCAGTGATCTGTTTTCTTCCAAAACGGCCCTAAAAGTGCCCAAAAAATAAGATTGTCCAAAATTTTCTCATAACAAATATAGATGGAATGAATCAAAGCTTCCTAGATAGAAAAAAAATATAATCTATGGGAAAAAATAATAAAAAAATAAAATTCAAATTTTTGCATATTTTATTTTGCTGAAACCCCTCTCCCTTGTTTTGAGCTTAGTTGGGCATGACTTTTGTTCCCAGACACCGATTAGAAAAAAACTATATTCTCACAAAGCTTATAAGTTTTTTCTATCTGCATAAAAAAATTTGGACAAAAATTCAACTCGTAGGTACTTGCCAAAAATCCCATTTGTCCCTCAAGGGGACAATGGTCCTTTAGGGGTTAAAAAAATGTGGTTCACGAGAGCAAGGGGCCCCCTCAAACCGGACGTCTGCCCGATAAGACAACCTTGCTTCCATTTGAACACATGGAGGTTCATAAGTTCCATGTACAGTAACAATAAATTTTTAAATAGTGTGGAATGTCAAGAAATTAGTAAAGAAGCAACCTGATTTTTTTAATTTAGAGCATCTCCATTCTGGCATTGGGAGAGCCTCTGTCCCACTCAGCGTTGAGCCCGCTCGCCAAAACGTCCCCTACCGCACACCCAGATTTCCAAAAAAACATTTCAACTTTGCCCAAATAATTCATCAACTCGGAATCCTGTATGGCCACTCACCTCTTCTTCAAGCTTGGATTCTCCTTGTCTTATCATGTTTTTGTCTCCCTTTTAGAATAGTCTAACAACTATTGCAACTCCCACCAACGAGAATGCCAAGCTCCTATAAATATGGAGAAAAAAGGTGGGGAACTATTTGTTGGTGGAGCCCGCCA
Source organism: Pleurozium schreberi (assembly GCA_006891605.1). Taxonomy (NCBI): domain Eukaryota; kingdom Viridiplantae; phylum Streptophyta; class Bryopsida; order Hypnales; family Hylocomiaceae; genus Pleurozium; species Pleurozium schreberi. The sequence continues at coordinate 155,276 of VACF01000746.1, read as the reverse complement.
AGAGCCATTTAGCGAGGCAATTTCCCAGGGAAAAAGTGAAGATGCTCCTAAGCTAGGTACACCTAAAACTAACAACAATTGTTTACTAACACCTAAAAAACAACCTAAATCCAAGTACAAATAGACTCAAAGTAAACAAGTGGGGTTCCAAGAAATTATCACTCTTCCAAAAAGTGGTCAATCACCTGCCTGTGATCCAAGCTTAGAGTGTGTTGTTCTTCATGGGTGTTTTTGTGTCCACTTTGACATTAGTCTAGTGTCCACTGTAGGTGCATCTACATAGTTGTTTTCAAAACTTCATATTATATTCATACAAGCTCGAAAAAAATACGAAACCAATTTTGTCGATTTCCTATTCCATTTCCTGACAAGTACACATCATTTTGATTCTCTAGCTACCCTCAAGATCTCCATATTTAAAACAAGTGTCTCTTTCAAGTGCTTCGACCTTAGTGCAGGCCCTATGTACGATGCTTGCGCGCTCGTCGTAAGCTTACGTTGAGTTGACATCACATGCATTGACGCACTGGTCGCTCCTGAAATCGTTCCAAAGAGGCGGCCGTCTTCAGCCACGGGGTGCGTGCCCGAGCGAGGACCTTAAATGCCCGGAAGACCGGACGCTTCGGAACGTGCTCGACGCCGTTTCTACAATTCTACCTGCTGAACGTTCCCACTGCACCTCGCTGGAAGCTTTGTCGACACTCCAGGTCCATGCAGTGCGACTCGACCCTTGATATATGACTGGCTGTAGGTTTCCATTGCCAGGCTGCAGTTTGGACTTTTAAGTTATATTGGATGCCCCTCCCCCCTCCCCAAGTCAGCATGAGATCGATCGAACACTGTGCTAATGATTAATTAAGTGTGCTTGGTCTGAAGTCTCCATGGATCGGAAACTCGTAATGAATTTCACACCAGTTGAAAAGTTGGAAGTCCATTGTGCGGTCACTAATCACTCCATCAGTATCATGTAAGACATTGATTGTGGCATAGATCTCACGAAACTAAAAAAAATCACAATGGGGCCGCTTCATAGGTGACCACTATGGGTCAAATACCCGCAATTGGCTGTCTTCCCTTACATACAATTAATAAACTGTGCTTCTTACAAACAAGTCCGCAAGAATAGTGGGAAGCCAACACTCATCACACCCTACGCGCATGCCTACTCAGACGCGACCTTCAAGCACCGGCGACAAGGGGGGCCTCACAAGCCTCTGTCAACGTAACTAAAAAAGGGGTTTAAGTAAGTTCTGCCTTCTGATTCAAAGAGACTGAACCGCACGTGCGCAGACCTTCAAATACTGAGAGACCTTCAACCTACCAGACACTTGAAGTTGGCCACTCCGAATTGGTTTCTCAGGCTCCAGGATTGTCTCCATATTCAGAGTACGTGCTTGGAGCGAGCGGGCTCGATCAGTCTGAGCTCATTGCCGAGTTTCCTCCTGCAGGAAACTAGAGCTTGCAGGAAACTAGAGCTGAAGGCTGGTACTTGCAAGTCAATTGTTACAATTAGACTTGTCTCAGGTTTAACATCATTCAGTTCTCACTAGAGCGACGGAACCCTGAACCTCGTCGTTTTTCATTCCGGAGTTCTGGACATGTGTCGCCTCTCACTGGAAAATTACCTAATGTTACTAGCCAAGTCGGACCCACGTTTTGTCAATTGCGACTTTTTGATTTTCTYTCACCCCACGTTTTGTTTTGTTTCTATTTCAGGGAATGAGTGGAAAGTGATAGGGTTTGTTCTTTGCAGTAGTGTCTAGATATTGGCAGTGCGAAATTGGAATAATTGGACTACGATTTCCACAAATTGACAGGAGGTGCTGTTCGATGTTGCAGTGAGTGAGGTCAAAGAGCTCGTCGGCAGTGATGGCGAATATACCGACGCCCGAAAACGTTGGTTCTGAGGAGGATGCGGCCATGGTGGTGGTGGAAATGTGCACCAGCTGGATCTACTCGGCAGCACTTCGCACCATCGTGCAACTGAATGTCCCCTACATTCTCGCCAACCACGCCAAGCCCCCCAATATGGCCATGACAGCCGAGGAGCTTCTACAGCACATGGTACGTGAGGCTAGCTAGTAGTAATGAACTTCAAGTTGCATTGAAAAGGTCGTCATTTGGGCACAGTTTTGGACCACAGATGCATGATGAAAACCTTTACATATGTAAATAAATCCAGATCAGAGCTAGCTAGTCAGTAATGCTATAAACCTGCCAAGGTTTTAGAGAGAAAAGATCTCACAGGAAAACGACCCAGGACTGGTAATGAAAATGAGTTTGTTGGGTTGGCATGCGCGCAGGAAGCGACGTGCCCAAGTCCTCGCAACCTCGAGAGGCTCCTTCGACTGCTCACCATCAAAGGCATTTTCGTTGAGCACAAAACTAGTGGTGACAGTGCTCCCAGGTTCTCGTTAACCCGGTTGTCGAGGTGTATGGTGACGGGGGATGGCACCTACCGGAACGCTGTGTTGCATTTCACCCTGTGTCCAGAGTATGCGGCCACATTGGAGCATCTGAGGTATGTACGTGTGTGTGTGTCGATCTGTAACACCGAGCTCCATATATCAATTGTCTATTGTGTTCTTCATTTGATTTGTGCATCGACAGCCAATTCGAAGAAATCTATGTAAGATTCAAATGGTGCGATGGAAGTTGCCAGAAACTTAACAGTCTTGGGACCATACGTACATGATAGATCCGGATTCACACTGAGACTCCCGAATCCAGTCTGAGGGCTCACTGTGGAATTCTATAATGGCACTCTGAAACTCCATAATGGCACTGTGAATTCGAAGGGTGTATCAGGACGTTTTAGATTTCTCTCACACTATTTACTAGATGTAAGGTAGGAGGTCCATAAACGGGCTGAAGCTGAATTTTGGTAAGGTGTAACTTTTCGAAATAATTTTCAGTAAATTTTCCTAGAAAGACAAGTGGAATTGGTAAATCAACACAAAGTCTACATTTTGATTAGATTACAAAGAAACATTTTATAATGCACCATTCAATAATTTTTTAAATTGCAAAGTAATGTCATTTGAGAAACAAAAAACCTTCTCAATTCTCCACTAAAGTAGTCACACTAGATAATTTGCTCTCCCAATTGACATGAATGCTTATACAGAATAAAAAAACAAAAGTTCTTGGTGTAACCAAAGCTTTAAGTCATAACCCATTCACATGTATCCAATTCAAAAGACAACTTTTTTGTGCATTATCTTAAGAAAATGACTTCAAAAGAGTGTTTAAGAATTATGAGTTTCAAAAGTGGTGAAAACTAGAATTTGATCCATAATACAAGAGAGACCAATTGATGAGATTTGTATGGAATTCATAACATATTGTTCAAAATAAAAGGTCTTAATTAACTTCTAAATGTCTTGATTCATCTCCAAAATTGACGATTTGAAAAAATTCTTATAAAATGCTATTTGGAAGCATATTTTGGAATTGATATTCAAATAAAAGTTGTAGATTCCATCCATACGGTTAGATTCACCAATACCATCACCAATATTTATTTACAAATTTTGAGAGGGAAATTTCAAAATTCCTTCAAAACTAAATAACAAGCAAAGTATTACCATTTTTGGAGTAGAATTCGTTGGAATGGATTTGAAATGAGGTTCCCTAAACATATTGATTTTTTTGAAGTTTTTGTATTCTTAAAATCTATGACCTCATTTTGGCAAATCTAGTTTTGAATGAAAGTCAATGCAATTTTGGCTTGATCAACCACTTGACATACTTGCACATTGGTAATTTTAGAAAAATATTAATTCTAGTAACACTAAATCCAACCCTTAGATACAACAACCTAATGTAGTATCTCCACCAGTGATCACAAAACTGGCTAAATTTTGCTCAGTTGCTACTTAATTTCTTCAAGCCCGTAGTGTAAATTCAAAAAAAATCTTCCAAAAATGAACATTTTGCTAAAATCCTTGAACCAGTTCTGAGATCACTAATCTCCACAAATTAAAAGAACTTTCATCCAAGTAGTTAGGAGGATGAAACTTCAGTTTCAAACTATTCATCGTCCAAAAAATGGACATTGGAACACTCCAAGGTTAATTTATATGGAATGAATGATTTGTTGGGATGTCCATGACACTATTTGCAGGGGATATTGCATGATTGGAGCGATGAGCAATGCCTCAAAATCCTCACCAATTGTTACAATGCACTACCAAGCAAGGGAGGTAAACTGATCATGATGGATATCATCATGCCTACAGAGACTCCACTAGAAGCATCCATTCCCATCCAGAGAAGGATTGCATTCAGCGTGGATATTTTGATGCAGATCCACTGTGAAAATGGCAGGGAGAGAACGACGACTGAATTGGAAGGTCTTTTGAAACAAGCAGGGTTCAACTCCCTCCAAATTCTTGCTGAAGTTACCGGTAGTCCCTTTCACGTTATGGAAGCTCACAAATAAACATAAGTAAATCTAGATAAATCTAGAGAAGTTGCAKAAGACACCCGTASTATTTCCTGTCGTTCTGTAYTTGKTAATTCCAAGTACTTTTTAAGAACCTTGGGATTAACAATCYAATGTAGCTGTTACGGAATATTTCTTTTCCTAATGAGACGAAGACATGATATATGGTTATTATGGTATACCAATACAAGTTTCAATAAAGGTTCTAAGCAAACAGGAATCAGTTCTCTTATTCTCTACAGGATAAGAAAGCTGGACTGACCAAACTGATGCGCTGTTTACTGTRKTCTCCTGTGATGTTTCATGAACACAAACTCTCAAGCTTAGTGAAATGATAGTGACATCGAAATCCTAACCAGCAGGATAAGTTCCGTAAAACCAGAAGCTGCCACTTGAAACCAGAAGCTGCCACTTAAAACCAGAACTGCGTAAGATTGATTCAAGGTCCCACTACAAAATGAGCCTGACCCTGAAACACATTGAACAAGACCTCTTCCATCGTATGAAGAGAGTCGGAATATAAAGCCCCAACTCGAGGCGCTCACCCGTTTAACTTCTCTTTGGTTCTCCCCTTCTATATTTGACTAGCTTCTAAGATTCCCAAGAACAGATAAGTGMCAAAGCTATCAGCTGAAAGAGCAGCTTGTAACCCGAGTCATACTAACGTAAGCTGTATTTGCAGAAAGTCAATATACTGTGCAGACAGTAGTCCTGGAAAATTCCTACAAAACCAACACATCTACATACTGCAGTAGTGTTGGTATAAATCTTATTCTGCCCAAACCCCACTTTAACAAGACGGGTTCATTAGATACTTGATTAAGAGTTTGAACGGCGAAAAAGAAAGACTAGGCTTACAGCCACCACTGCTACGCTGCCAGCAATGATTGCTGTGTGCAGGCCCGAAAAGCCCTCAGAAACTTGGTCTGCCTGAGCGGCCTTCGGTGGTAACGACACTTTCTTCCTCCGTGGCTCCTGTGATTCTTCCAAATGAAGCGTCAATGCCTGTATCACCAGAGCAAAAATTATAGAAAGTCAGAAGGGAAAAAGGTGAGTTCAGGTCCATCGCTTTCAATGCCATGTCATCGTATCAATAAAACCTACAAAATTGCTCTTAAAGACGTGAGCTTAGTTTGGATTCTGGTCTTCCTAAATAAGAGCTCAAAAGTATATAGGATCATATTCTTCACGATCTTTGAAACAAATACAGAACAATCATACAACAGACTGACTCACCTTCCATCCACTGATTTTAGCAAAATTGACTGCAGACACAAGGTCGGCGTCTGTAGCGAGCAGCACCTTGTCACCTTCATCGTCCACATACTGCAATAAAAAATATCCAGAACCACCATGCACGAGTCAAGAGAAAGCCTCAAATAATGTAGACACAACCCTCGAAGACAATGGRTTCCAAATAAATGGGCATACCATAAGTCGGGGTAGACGAGTGCGATCTATGTCTTCACCAACACGTTGTACTATCATAGACATAAGCTCGGTCAAGCTTTCAGATCCTGCAATAAATACGACAATTTCTATTACAAAGCCAAAAACTGGATCACTTCAGACTTGACACTAAAATATGTGTTTCTATCGATTCTGTTCATGCAAAGAGCACAGACGTTTCATTCTGTTTCAGCATTTCCTCCCAAGTCAAACAACTAAGGGGAACTCATTCCCAACTTCAAGAGGTACTGAAGAAGATCGAGACCCACCACAGTTGAATCGATGGTTTCGCTCCTTCCCATCACGGCCAGTTATCTTCAGCTTGAAAGCAAATTGATTTCCAAGCCCAAATGAGGGATAACTGGATTGCCTTTCCTGATAGCCAGAGTGCCTTTCTGAATAGACATCAGATTGTCGAGCAGAAATATCACTGCAAACACACACCCAACGACATCCATCAGCGGCGACCAGAGGGACCTAAGAATACAATCTACCCTACAAACAATGCATCCCACCTCAGTATGATCTTAGGATTGACAAAATCCGAAAAGCTAAACCAATTATCCTCGGACGTGATTTGCGTCAGCAAATTAGTCTCAAATCATCTCACAATCAGGTGGAACCCGAGCGTACACTCTTCTGAGAAGACATCGGGCGCTTCGATGCTGCTGCTCCTCCTCCTCCTCCCCCTCCCCCTTGAGAGCCCGTAGTGCTCATAATAAGCCTCCTTTTCCTTCCCCTTCCTTTTTTATAGACACTTCCCACGTTCTCACCGCCAGGCAATGCACGAGTCCTCTCACGCCGGAATACTCGCTCTCTCCCAGACTCCCACACTTCAACCTAATAAACGCCCGCAGCTCCTTCACGGCGTAAATCTCATCGTCAATTTATTTTTTCATCTACTTTCCAATAAAAGCTCTCCTCAGCGACAAATCAGGCCACGAAATTCATCAGGTCTTAAACTAAAACGCAAATAACAACAAATCTGATGATCGTAAAACGAACTGAACAGATTCCTTCTTTCAAGAAGTAATTTACCTGGAAAAATATATGAAATTCAAATAGATTGCCGGCAACTCTCCAACGCGAAACCTCTGAACCTCGACCTACATTATTACGTTCTTCTGGCCAAGGTGTTTTGTAAATACTAAGTCATAGAAAGAAAGCGGAGCAAAGACGAGAAGGGCGGCGCAAATCAAAGACAGAAGACAGAATCTGACACCAAAACTTACGAGAAATAGCTCATTCAAAAGAGCGAAGCGAGACTAAGAAAATGAGCAAGCCTGGAGGGAGAATTCTTACGAGTTGCTGCTACGACGACGATCGAAATGGTGGCAGATGCAGAGGAGGCTTCACATCAGATGGTCGTACACCAGGTGATCGATCAGTGAGGCCCGCCTTATTTCAATGTTCCCCATGGTTCTCAAGTTCTCACGTTCCCATGTCGTCCTTCATTCAAACTTCAAAATGCGTTCCCTCTGGTCCCACTGACCTCAGGTAAAAAGTACAGATGGCAAAAGTCCCCGTAACTGAATACCTGTACACACTTGGTTCTTTTCTATTAGTGTCACTGCAAAATTAGTGTCACTGAGGAAACTGCAGAAACCTCTGTATGATATTATAATGTTTCAGCATTCACTCATTCAAATTATTTTATGAGTATTGTGCAATATGAATATTTAGTTCAACAAAAGCCAAAATTCATTGTCAAACAAAAAATTAATTTTTTTGTAATTTTTTGCATTAATTTATCTTTGTTAACCCTTTAAGGACCGTGGTCAATTCTAGGGGCGGGCAAGCCATTTTCTAATCTTAGGATAAACATGGACAAAAATACCAAACAATGATTCATTCCAAAGATTTAATTATACCGATGAAGTCGGCGTGAATGATTGGGGCTTTGCAATAAATGCATGACAAAATTTTGCATAGATTTTTGTATTGATTGTTGTATTTTCAGCCAACATTTCGTCTATTTTTTCAACCCCAAAAACACATGCTAGCATATGTTGTCCTAATTCTTGTCCAGATGCATTCAGTTACCAATTTCCCACATCCGTCCACTTTCATCCATATCCAAATTCATTCTAAAACTCTTGCTACAAATGAAAATGTGTCAATTTCAACCATAAAGTGGTCGACCGGTCCTTAAAGGGTTAAATCATAATTGATTGACATGTTTCAGTGTTGAATTTTTAAAATATCATCTTACTTACATGTAGAGTAATCTTGCCAATCACCACACGGAGGAAATTCAAATCCTTCTCTACAACATATTAGGAACTTGCAAGCCTTGAAACTTGGCACAATCATTCAATTCCATGTTAAGATTCACTTCCAACAAAAAATTTGGAAAAAGGTTTGTTTTTGCAAATTTGGTTGCAACTTGAGTGTAAAACGTCCAAAATTTCCTGAAAAAAACACTACTGCCATTCACTGCACAATGTGCGGTGACTGTGCAGTGGGCAAAGTTTCCGTTTCCATGTTGTTCCCTGATTCTCGTTCCCATGTCGTTTCCAAAGTTCTTTTGGCTAAAGCGGCGCAGGGACTCGCTTCAATTTTTAACTAGGGTTTCATCTATACTACAACTTTCCCTTTGTTGTGTTAGCAGAGTTCTAGCACTATGAGGTCCATTTCCGGTAATTAGCAGAAGTCCCAGGTACGCAACTCTTGTATTATATATAGGGGTCATCGGCATTAAAACAGCTTAGAGGACGGCTTTTGTTAAAATTATATCAAATTAAAAAGACCAAAAAGCTAGGTGAAGACCAAATTAAAAAAAATTATACGTAGAAAATGTTGAATTGCATACATTTAGAAAAAAACTCACAATATATATGAAGAATTGAAACACCTATGTATAGTTTCTAAAAATGCACAAAGAAGTTCCCTCTAGTTAAAAATTAAATTTTTATTAAAAAGCCCCCAAAGTTGCCTAGCTTGGCCTACAATAAATGTATTAAAAAGACTCATATAATTAGGTTTTTAATGCTATTATTGTCTTCAAAAATATTCATTTCATGTAAATAAGTACGTACTTGAACTCCTTGTTAAAAAGGCTACAAGATTATTCCACATTAAAACAAATTATATCCCTTAAAATTGGATTAAAACGTATTATAATTGATTATAATCAAGGTCATATAATATGGGAGTTGCCTACTAGGGACAGAAGTAATGTTCAGTGATTGGAAGCGTCCCGTCAATGGCGRGTTTACTCTAGGCAACAACTATTATCAACTATCCACTAAAAATATCCATCCAGTGCCCCTCCCCTCCCAAAAAACCAACAAGAATTGGATCATATTTGAGAACCCAACAAACACACACACCTTCCTTACTATTGATACAATTTTCAAATACGGATATAAAATACAAATATGACATTAAAATACATATAGAACACATATAGAAAGGTATACAATACACACTAAAAAATCCCATATTGTTTGTTGCCTTGATTGCTTCCTGGAAAATACAAATAGTGCCAATGAAACAAGCCCAATGGGTGGATTTAATTGGATTTTAATTGAATTGTCACATATTTTATCACTATCTACACACTATCTACTCATAAGATAGACACTACATCTTCCCTTCCATCAAAATCTCAAAAATGTTTATGAATTCAAACTAAGGTAATTTATTGAAAAATGAGATTTATATAAATTTAATAAAATGAATTTCTCTAAATTGTATTCACTTAGAAGTCAGACTCACTACATCTTCCCTTCCATCAAAATCTCAAAAAAAGTTTATGAATTCAAACTATAGGTAATTTATTGAAGAATGTGATTTACATAAATTTAATAAAATCTGAAGCAAATGATCAGCACCTTGCACTACTCTATCATTAGTAATTGATCGGCAACGCAGAAGGCAACAGTTATGAGAGACTCGGTTGACTGAATATAGAGAGAAAGCAGAGGAAAGAAGGTCCGTAGACCTTTCTATGAACGGAGACTTCCGCTGGTCCTGAAATACTTTCGTTTGCAATCCTGTAACATTTACAAGAAATGAAAAGTTAAGAGCTTCAGTAAGTGATGAATTCAGACATGACTAGTCAAACAGGGATACACGCAACTGAAATTTTTCGTGAAATTAAAAACAAAAAAATTTCAAGAGTTCTTGCATTGAGATTCCATTCATGTTGTACCATCAGCTACTGAAATTGAGAGACAGAAAGGGAAGATTACGAAAGAAATAGCTTCAAGAATTCACAAGCCTTGTAAACCCGAAAGAATGCACTACAAARTCTAGGAAAGGCTGACAGGTAAATGGTTTTGTCGTCGAAGCATTCACGATTACKAGACCAAATCAAATCCAGCAAACGTCAAAAGTTTCCTTCTTCCCGAAAATAAAGATTACGCAATCTCTTGCAAAAACTGGGGTTCTGCAGCCCGAACTCTCAAAGTRTTCCAAACCTCATCGGCGCCGGACACACGAAGAAAAAGATTCCATACTCTACCTCATCCGAAACGATTCAATAAAGCAAGGAAGATTCACGAAGACAATATGAAAACAGTGTTAAACCTAGATGCGGAAGGCGGACTCTGCCGGAGGCTTCCAGACTTCACTTGTCCAATGCTGGTAGAGAATTCGCCGCCATCCTGTTCCGCCTTCAATTCCAAATCGCGTTTCCGCCGCACCATAGCCGGCGAGCGCCGATTGCTAACGAAAGCATCGCCTGCCGGCTTGTTCCTCACCATAACGCTTCCCCACGAACCCCTGTTCTCTCCAAAACAACAATCTCACACCTAAACTGATCCCGCTCAATTGAAAGCAAACACCGACTCCAATCGCGTCCACACTCTCCGCAACAAAGCACACCAATCCTTCCCAATCCCGAACTCCACCGTCACTCTCTCCAAACGTGGCCGCCTTCTAACCAAATACTCCGTAATTAATAAAACAATCCGCAGTCCATCTCATACAACAACGCTAGCAATCAATCTCGCTGGCGAATCTTCAATGGAACACGACTAAAAGCGAAAGAGGCTTCTACGCCAACGCCTTTTGTCAATTTAAGGACAAACCAAAAGGCGATCAAGGAATCGTTGCAGAGGAGAAGGGGTCCAGTACTCGGGAGTCGGACGGATTTCAAGACGCCGTTCACACCTGTCATCAAGCCKTCGATCGAGGGATTCTCAGCCCTGTTCACACCGAGATACCCGAGATCAGGATTCATGGCTTCGTTCACACTACCGATCGAGGGATTTTAGGTTCGGGATACTCGAGCTTGGGACTTGAGGCCTATTCACACTTCTATCTGGACTGCCACTTGGACGTCGTGTGGAGTCTAGGTGGCGGGAGGTAGTTGACGTGGACCCYTCCATGTAGGCATTTTGGAATCTCATGGAATTTCTTTTTAAATTTATAAGCGATGAAGACAGAATAATCTTGTTGTTCTGTACGGAACCTTTTATTTGTCTTGGCTGTGATTGATGGGAGCAAACTTTGGTTGTTGGCCACAAACCTACAATTCTGCAATGGATTGATGCGTGCATAACTTACTGTAACTCTTGAAAAGGACGGGTTGGTGACCTTGGAAATCATCCATTTTGGTACCATGCTAATCATTGCCTTAAGAAAATGCAAAAGCTCCCATTGGAAGTCAAACTAGTGTAGAAGACCTCCCATTTTCACACAAAATTCTAAAGATGAATAGTTGCACTTTCTGTCCTATATAGAAGGATTCTCTATCGTTCATCAAACAAAAATGGCCGTTGTGTCTTTTAAGGGCTAAGTAGCCTTCGTGTCCACTACCTTTCCTTCAAGGCACCGTGCTCATGACCATGACCTTCCACCTGTCCACTTAGCTATTAATGGATGTGGAATATTTCACACCATCTATTGTTGAGCCAAGGCAATGAGAGTGCAATCTAGTGAATGTTATGTGATGTGCCTTGTAAGGACATTGCAATGAATGAGACTTTCTAGATCAATGTAGAAGTGAAGAATGCATCTATAGGTCCAAAAATGAAATCATCTTTGGTGATAGGTCTCATTCTTTTAGGATTAATTTTTTTTTTAACTTTTATTGAGCATCCTCGATCCAAGTTGGAGTAACAGTTTTGTATATACAAATCCATGAACTAGGTCATGAACTTGGTGACATAGCGGACACGACACCTGCCACAACTCCCTGGCATGGAGCTAGAGAAGAAAACTCTAACTTGATTTCCCTTCTCAAATCTTGTGTTGCATAGCGCAAGAGAAGAGGACCATGCACATATCTTCTGCCACATTTGTTTGTATTGTTCTCTTCACTAAAAAATCTCTACATTAGGAGGAATACAATAGCCAATCTGTTTGTCCCCAAATTCATAGAAGTCTTACGCTCTTCAAATAATGAGTAGAAGATCTTCAACAAGATAGGAGAAACTAGACATGTTATCTAGTGAAAGTGGAACACACTCAACTTTCAATGAATTCAGGGAACTAGAGATATAGTATTGTGGCTCCCCATATTGTAGCAACTATTGTTGTGGACTCAACAATACGTTTTTGAGTGTCAAGCTTGGAAGCCAAATGGTAGAGGTCGTGGTAACACTAGGGCAGCTAAAACTAATTTGTCTCTTAGCAATTCTTAAGCACTCCTAMTGGATTTYATATAGTATAAGTAGTACAAAAGTATAGTATGATAGTAGAAGTATTACAAACTCTGCACATAATTCAAAGTAAACACAAATCATATATCTWAAAATTTCCTCTTCATTAATTTGTTCTCAAACAACTCTAACTTATATCATTTTTGCAACTAAAAGACAATATTTAATGCATTATGATCCCAAATTATTTGGAATTTATTGGATTGGTTCTAAGCTAACATTATTTTATACACAATCATTAAGTTTAATTTTTTAACCCTATGAAGATACAAAGGCTGAAAAATGGACAATTGATGACTTCCAAGACTACTTCATAAATAAAAAATGAACCTATTAATTCAAACATTATATCATAATTTTTGAATGACTACCTTGGTCATAGGCTTGTCTAGTGTGCTTCATGGTTAAAATGCTCCTCAACAGAGATTTTTGGATTTATGAATGTCACTTCCTTTCAAATAACTCAATTTTGTCAATTTTTTCTCAATTTTTTTCTCATTATTATATTGAGATTTCAAAGTTATATTTTGTAAGTGTTATACAATTAAATATTCTTCAATATTCAATTATTATTTTGTTGTATTGTATGGTGACAAAGTTAAGCAATTCCAAATATTTTGAGGCATCTAATAACAAAGTGTTCTTTTTCATTTAAGTTTTATTGTATGAAGTCTTGAATTGTATGAGGAAGCCAATACAAAGGGTTGTCTTAGAGTTGTTTCTTTTTGGTTTGTTGTTTGCAAAAGTACATGTAAAGCCTAAAATTCTCGGTGGTCACATAGTTATGGAGTTGTAATTTATCAACCACTCTACCATATGGAGTCAATTTTTCATACTAAAACCAAATCTAAGTATTGTGCGATTCTTAATTGTTCCAACACACATAATTGAATGCCTAAGGATCAATGCCATGTTATTCTATCCTATGACTCTAGATAGCTATGACCTATAATRRAATTTATGTTTTGCTTWTAAAAAAATTCCATTAAATATAGATCCTTTAATACATTTATATACAAATAATAACAAATAATAGCAATTTCAAATTTTCTCAATTTTATATGTAAAAGTAAACTTTGGGATTATGAAAGAGGGTGCATATTAAAAAAAAAAGTAAAAAATTAGAACCATCATTCATTTGCAAGTTGCCACTACAAAAAATCATGTTAAGACATCAAAATGAAAAAAATTGTTCCATAGTAGGTTGTGYTACAATTGTAAAAGCCCATGAGTGGGTGGATGATAATGTGTCCTAGACATTTCCGCACAAATTGTATCATATAAGACAAGTTTTTATTCTTGTGAACTCACTTGCATTTGCAATTTGCTATTGTTTTATTGTGCCTCCTTCTATCTCCACTACAATATATTGCTATTGGAAGTTTCATTTAGGAATAGACAATGATGCAAAGAAAATTAAAACCTAGTCGTATATGAAGAAATTAAAATTCTTAATTAACTTGATTCAAAACGAAAAAACTACCAATCCTCAATTCAATTTTTTTAATTCTAACCCTTTAATCCTTGAAGGACCTTGAGATAGTTTGTATTTCTATAATTGTGACGAAAATTGTGAAGATATATCATAGAATGAAAATTAGAAGAATAATTTAAAGATGAATTTCAAACAATAACTATAAAATATGGTCCATATATCACATCCATAAGGTTTAATCAACCATTTTACCAACCAATATTTTTCAATAAAATTTGAAGCCAAAAATTAAAAACTCCTTATAAAATTGATTGTAGATTGAATATTTGTAATTGAGTTCAAAATGGTATTTGTTAATTATAGTGATTTTTGAAGATTTTTATTTTATTATTTTTATTCAAGTCGTTTTTAAAGAATCATGTTTTATTTAATTTTTGATGCCAAATCTACTAGTACCCTTTGAATTAAAGAACATTCACAAAGCAATGTCTTCCATACAAATGTTCAAGACCTAGTACAAGAATTTTCAAAAGAATTGTTGAATGATAAAACACATTCTGTGTATTAGGGATGTGTTTGCACTCATTTATTGTTCAATATTTGAATGCTTGGTCCATAAGGTATTAAGTTAAAAGGATTCGTGTTTTCATAATAACCATTACAGTTGATAGTGCAGTGGAGAGTATTACTTAAATGAGAAAATGCTTATATCATTAGATAGACCATTCCATCTCGTGATGCATTGAAAACTGTTCAAAGTCGCTAAAAATCAATATAAAAGAAAATATGGGTCTTTTTTGTCTTTGAGGAGTAAATAAAATTCAAGGAACAATCAAAGTATGCAAATAAATAACCAAGTAAATACAATGGGTTTCAGTGTCTTTGAAGAGTTAATAAAATTCAAGAAACAATCAAAGCATGAACATGAATAACCAAGTAAATACCATGGGTTTCTGTATTCATGCCAAATAACATGAAATAAAATAACCAATTAATAATATTTTTGTTGTTTTGGCTCAACTTCTTTTTAAAACATTGAGGTTTGGTTTAAACCAAATTGAGAATTAAAGGGGCCCGATTTTTTAGGTTTAGATTTGTTGAAATTGACAGGTCATTGGAAAATGGGTTTCCACCATGAAATGAGAGTTCATACGTCTCCAAGAAGATCCAATGACATAAAAAACGAATTTTTCTTATGTAGACACAAAAAATCCTGAAATTTTGAGCCCATAGGTCATCACTGAAAAGTGCCAAAAAGCTAAAAAATTCGAATCTATAAATATTTTTGTCCCATGTACGAGTCGCCCTATTTGAAAATTATCTTAGAAAATTCAATGGTTTACTTCATGCCCTCTTGGTTTACACCAATTTAAAGATCATGATATCCAAAGAAAAATCCTTCAATAGCAAAGAAGGGAGCTTAGTGAAAAAGCTTCTCAACTTTCTAGGCCTCTAGTTTTTGGTGTAAACTAGGCTTGAAACCCTCAATTGTCAATGAACCTTGAAAAAGTGAGACTCATCTAGTTCTGTTATAAGTCCAGATGGTCTGGCTAAAGTTAGAGCATGTTAAAAAATTACATTACTTGAATATTTTGAAGTTACAATTTGAATATATTTCAAGTGGAGGAGCTCATCGAGGAGCAAACAAAAAAAGTTCATCCTCCACTTGGACCTTTCCCACCAAGTCAATTCTCCACCTTATTTGGAACTAGCTACATATTTTGAAAGCTAAAAAAGGGGAGAAATGCATTAAAGTTTGAAATGTAGACAATTGCCACACCATCTTTTTATTGCCTACCAACAAAATCATCCTCTCAAAATTCTTAACAAATGTGCCATACTCATCAACATCCAATAGCATTGTTTTGACTCTAATTTGCTCTTTACAATTTAAAAGTGCTTCAAATCAAGTGAGTGACTTGTAGATTGAGAATGGGTTAGTATTAAATTGGTAACAWAGTGATGGTAGATTTAAAACAACTTCTAAAGCCTTCTAAACATGATTTTAATTTATTATTTATAAATTTTCTAGTATTATTATTTTTGTTTGATATGCCGCAAAATCTAATATTTTTTATTTTTTGTTTATAGCTATTAAAAATATATAATAAAAAATAGTATTTGGTGAAGTACTGACTATGTGGAGAAGCGTCTCAATGAGGAATGAATTTTTATGTTCCCAACTCTAAGATGGATTCAACATTACCAAAATTGTTTGAATCATATGTTTATTGAATGAAGATAATACATGCATGATATTCTATAAACCTCATATATATTGGAAGGGTCTAGCACATGACTCCCAACCGACATGATGTGGTGTGAATGGCATAGACATGTATGATAATTCAACTTCAAATTTAATAAAAATAATTACATCCTTGAATACAATTTTTATTCAATTTGGCACACAAACTAGGATAGGAGCATCTCCAATGCAGAGACAAGAATATACATAGTATCGAGATTTTGAATTGGAGATAGATAGACCTCATTTTGTTTTGGCAATTTTTGAAAAAAAATTGCTCCTGTGCAAATCCAACAATTCAAATCTCAAATGGACTTTTCCACATTATAAAAAAAAGGAGAGGAAAAATTCTACATTAATAGAAGACTTTTTATGCAAAAAGGGGAGATTCAAATTATTAGCACATATAACGAGGTTGAAAAGGTATGACAATGATGACTTTTGCTATTGTAAGCCACCTTCCGGGCTCTCCATATTTTGCCAAATTTTTGGTCGAGGTATGGAAAATGGAGGGGTCAAAAATGAATAGTGATCAATGCCAGTTGCATTAGGGTGTTTTTTAAGTGATCCCATCATCATGCGGTTAGAGTGTTTGTTCACGGCTTCATTAGAGCTACTCTAAATTCAAATCATAAAACCTTACAAGTCACTTGATGTCGGTAATATGGGTGAAGAAGACTAATTCTTTACACATGCGGGGAGGTAGGAGGTACAACAATCAATGTTGGATATGTAATGGCAAATGAAAATACAATCCCAAACCCTCGCTAAATTTGATCTATAACTCTTGATTGGAGTCTCTAATTTTTTTCTTAAAACTTGGAGTTAAAATTTGATTTTTTTTCTACATTGAATTAGCAATTTGCATTGCTACATTAGCAATTTACATATTTTGAAAAAAGTGGATTTGCAATGCAATATAGTAAGGGTCAATATTGTGCTCACATCACATTCATTCTTCTTGACTTGACTATAGAAGTTTAAGCTCTTGTATATCCCACATTGATTGTTGTACCTCCTACCTCTTTACATACAATATAAAGAACTAAAATTGTTGAAGAAGTTCTCCCATATGAGCCACATTGAAGGATTCATTAGAGTTGCTTCAACATACACCCTCTATCCTAGAACTATTGTCCACTTTGAATGTCATGTTTTTTTAAGGTTGTTTTGAGTAGATTCTATGGAAATTTCTTGGTGGCTGATTTATTTAGGTTGCAATGAACACATGCAATGTTCTTCATTGATTCTAGGGATATAAGATTTGGAGCCTTTCCTAATTATGTTTTTCACAATATGATCAAAGAAATTGGCCCAAAAATTACCAACATAATTGTGGACAATCATTTTGGAACACGAGTACTGAAGGGAGTATTGAGCTAGTTAGCTTAATTTGATGCCAAATCATATTCAAAATAATCCAATTTCTAAACTAATAGATGTTTTTTCCATTTCTACACTAAGATAGAAAAAACCATTGTAATCAAAAAGACCTCATAGTGGACATTTTAGAAATGACCCCATTATGGATTTTTTCAACATTAAATAAGATTTGGACAGCAATCGATGTCTTACCTAACAATAATGGAGTGATTAGTGACCTCATTAGGAACTTCTAACTGTTCAGTGTAATTTCATTACATGAAGTGATGTTTTTAGGTTTTACATGTTAGAAATAATTGTAACTACTCTAGGTGTATAAAATGAACATTATGGATATAGATTTTGTTGGTTTTATTGAGGATAGTCTAGAGACTCTTTTGGGCCATGATAGGCTAACACTTCAAAAATCATAACAAATTCATAATTTTTTGAAAAACTATAGTTTGAATTGCTCTAGTTGTTTTTCACTTCTAGTTGTCTTCGTGTGGGAATAAATCAAAAATATCAATAATGGCTTAAGGGCAAACTCCTAATATTCACTACTAACAATGGGTTGTTTTAACATACTCTTGGAAGTCATCCACTTGCCACATTTCGAGGTATATGCCTCTAGTTGTTGGGCATTTTAGAAAAAACAGTGCCTCTTTGTTGGGCTATGTCCTCCTTATTAGTCCATTTTTCTCGAAATGTCCGATGACGAGAGGCAATGCTTGAAGTAAATCATGGACAGACAACACAATATTTTTGGATGGAAAATCCGTAATGCCTCATTACGCAGGCAAAATTGCATAATTGGGCATTGCAGGTACGGAATTCCTATTTGCAACACATAATTCTCCCGCATAATGAATGGGACAAATCCTGACAATGGTTTATATTTTTTGTCATTGTCCATCCGTCCAGAATTAATTCATAAACGACGCCGAAGCCATTTTGTGGCGATGAATGAAAAAGCATCTTCTTGTGTAGGACAAAAGTGCAACTAGTCATCCTTGGAATTAGGTGTGGAAAAGAAAGATCGTCTACAACAGTTCGATTTCCATTACGTACTTTTGGATTTTTTCAAACGAATGATTTCCACAATATCAAAATTGATGATTTCCACGGTCACCAACTTGTCATTTAAGGGTTAGAGTAGTTGACCCATTTCTAATCACCTCCCATTTCCAATCTATAGGCTGCACTCTTTCTGTAAAGTTGTGGCACAATTCCTTGTGCGGTCAGTGTGGCACATTATGATTGGTTGCAAGGCTCTCTATATTGCCACCAACCCTTGGTCAATTTTGCAATTAGCCTATGGTCAAAAATAGAAAGGTCTATATCAACCATTACAAGTTGAAGAGAATCTTCCACTAAAAAATTCATAGTAATTGCATTTGGTGTAATAAAATTTCGGAATAATATGCAATCCTTCCAAACTCTATTCTTGTGCATGGAAAAAATATCCACATTCAAAAAACATGTGCTCCAAATATGTGTAATTGCTTAAGTGGTTGGAACTGGGTCGGCTACTCCAAGTTAAAACATCAACCCCATTTTGAAACCTTTTATTTTTTTTAAATTTCATTTTGCCAATTCTGCCATCCCTGGCTGTCTGCCAACAGTCCATTGGCATTGGTTGCCTCTGATCCCTCTAGCAACAGGTCGGCACTTCCATTGAGCATCAGAAATTCAAATTCCTCTTTGCGCTCCAAAGCTACAGCGCAGTGCACAGCCTCTCTTCGACTGTAGGAATTCAGCTACTGTAGGTTTCTAATCTTATCCGGTCACACATCTGGGTAAGAGCATCCCCACCAGCTGTTCCATATCCCTTTTGCTACTTCTTTTTTGGGGACCTCGTATATAGATGAGATCTAACGAGTTCTCCAAAGGAGGCTTGCGATACAGAATTGGGGCGCAACTTTTTGTGAGTTTTGTAAAATTTAGGGATACAGAACGTGGAAAAGCTTGGTGCGGTGAAGGTTCCATATCCCTATCTTTGTTTGAGGTCCCCTCCCTAAAAATTTAGGGAAGGGACCTCAAAAAGAGATAGGGATACAGAATCTTCACCGCACCAAGCTTTTACAAGTTCCGTATCCCCAAATTTTAGAGAACTCGGGAAAAATTGCGCTCCAGTTCTGTATCCGGAGCCTCGTTTGCAGGATTCGTCAGGTCTCATCCGTATATGAGGTCTCGAAATAAAGTAGGGAAAGGGATGCGGAAGACTTGGGGGGATGCTCTAATATGCCCCCCCCCTCCCCCAAATGCTGTGAATTCTCATTCATGACTCCACGGTTCTCTCAGTAATATTCTCATAACCCTAACTTACAAGGATGCAGCCGGGTGCCCTCACTCAGCCACTCCAAGTAATTCTAGGGGTGCAAGTAAAATAAAAAGCCCCCTATTTGGGGCTTGACTAATTTACTTGGAACACCACTCCTAGCTAATTTGGGGCCTCTTATTGCAAATATGAATTCAGAATTTTCAAATTTTGTCATACATGGTAGATAAAAGAATTTTAGTGTTTCCCAAATGGCCGAGCCATGGGGTCAGTTCACCGCGGCCATGATTAAGGTAGCAGTCACCAAAATTCTCTGATTATGGTGGAGTGAGATGAGCCTAAACTACCGGATGATGTTGGAAAGGTACCCAAACCCATTGGAGTGGTTGCGGGTTGGATACTTGGCAGTGACATGTGGTTTACTTAGCGTTAAAGTAGCCTCTCTACCTGACAGAAACACCATGCAATGAGTTATTCAACACGCTTGTTTCGAAAAAAGAATAAAGGAAAAAAAAATCTCCTATTATTTATCCAATAGGTGCATTCTCTTTTCCTATAGTTACCCCTTAAACGGCAGGCGAGTCACCATGGAAATCATGAATTCCAATATCTTGAGAATCAATGTTTTGAGAAAATTCAAAAGTAAGCATTGGAAGTCAAAGTATTATAGAAGATTTTTGCTTTTGACACAAGATTTTGAGAATAAATAGTTGTACTTTTGTCCTACCTCAAAACATGCTCTCTCACTCATCAACCACAAAATAGCCTCGGCGTCGTTTATAGGTTAACAATGAAGTCATCCATTGGACCAGATTKGTCCGCACTGCCTTATATGGTTAAGTGGGGAACATCAAGTTATTGAGAAAATATTTGTTGAAAGGTGGAAGGATCTAGGGTGAATAGACCCTCCTTGCTTGGCCTCTTGGAAAAACGCTTAAATTTTTTTATTTTCAAGCATGATGAAATTTGCAACTTTTGAATTCATATTTGTAATCAAAGATCCCAAATTAGATAGGGGAGGTGTAAGAAATAGATAAAATTTTCAAGTGTAAAATAGGAAAGTTTTTTTTATACGAACCCCTATACTGACTCGGATAGGATGAGCAAAGGGGTCAATTCACCCCAATAAACATATTGATTTTGGAGATGTACATACAATGATGATGGCCATGTTAAGCAAGGGGCCATGTTGGTTATGTACCCACTATCTAATGTGGTGCACTATAGTGTTAGCAGTGCAACAACTCTTGCACGTGAGTGCATAGACATGAGCCTATGAGCCTTGAATCTAGTTGTAGGTAGATACTATAACCACTGGAGTTTTTTATAACATATGAATCTATAATATAGATACACCTATAACCATATGAATGTTTATAACTACTACACGAGAAAGGGGTGTTTTAAGTATAGTCCTAGTAGTATAGTCTTTTAAGTAATGACCTTCAAGTAAGTTTTTTAGTACAATTTTATTGAAAAGACAGTCTTTTGAGTAAAGTTTTACTAAAGAACTTACTTAAAGGTCATTACTTAAAAGACTATACTACTAGGACTATACTTAAAACACCCCTTTCTTGTGTAGTGAACATAGGTACCTATATGATATAGACACTTATAACCATAACATAATATAATATAGGCTCATAGATTCTATGCTCACATGCTAGCACTTCCTATTGGAAGTGGCTCTTTTAAATGCTAGAGTTACATTGAGACTGTGTGACAAAACAAAGGATTTTTAATTTGTATTGGCCTTAATTTGAAGGAAAGATAACTTAAAGGGTGTTTCATTAATCATAGGATGGAAATTCTATTCTTTTTGGTATGGTTATTGGAGCAACTGGTAAATAAAAACCTTCAAATCCCCTTTTGATTTTTGTTATTTTGAAACAAGATAGTAGATGGCTTAGGATTGAGAAGCCCTATTTGGGTTGCATTATAATATTTTTGTGTATTTGGCATACAAGGTGCATGAATTGACACATGCATGGAGCCAACCTATGCATGATTACCCACCATTTTGGCAATCAGTGATGCTAGCATGTGAGCCTCGAAACATAAGCCTATAAGCCTTGAGTCTAGGTATAAGTAGATATTCTACAACTATTGCATTAGATGAAATTCAGTTAGTCTAAAGGGCTGCTAGTATCTCCAAGTTCTTGAATTGTGGGAACTTGGCCACAATAGTTGGATGATGTGGTAGAGTGATCGAATTAATTATTTATTTATTTTTAAATATTTTTTAATTCTGGCATGTAGTGGCTTGTTCTCAGCATGAAGAACCAACTTGAAACTTCCCTCCAATGTAGTTGAAAAACATCTAATGAGGTGTTTATAACATATATACCTATAACATAAGTACCCTATAACCATGAAAGGTGCTTGTAACTTAGGTACCCATAATATAAATATACTATAACCATGAAAAATGTTTATAACATAGGTACCTAAAACATACACCCATAATATAATTAGGCCCTTATTGTATAAACATCCTATAACCATGGAAAGTGCATATAACATAGGTACCTACAACTTAGACATTTATAATATAAACATTATTCCTATAAGCATGGAAGGTGCTTATAACATACATATCTACAATATAAACACCTATAACATAAATATCCTATAACTGTGGAAGGCACCTATAATATAGGTACCAATAACATAGGAGCCCAGGCTTTTAAGCTCATGGGCTCAAGATCCTAGGATCACATGCTAGTAATTGTGTTTTGGCAATATAGATTATTCTCTTTCCATGTAGGGAGAGATAAGTAAATGATCAGTTATGGCGCACATGTGGCACAATATTGGCTACAAGACCTTCAATTGTGCAACCAGCCCTTGGTTGGAAATATGACATCTACATGACTGGTATGGATTGAAGGGAATCTTCACCTAGAAGAGTCATAGTAATTTTATTTTGGGAAATAAAATTGTAAAAAATTATGGGTTCCTTATGAAATCCATTGCTATACTTGGAAAAAAATTCCACTTAATGTACTTGGGTTCCAGATTTGCTCGATTACTTAAGTGGTCAAGAATAGGTTGTCTCCCTCATCAATCACAAAATTTTGTAATCATGTTGAGCTCGATCCAATGACATATGGCACTTCCAATTTAGATCATTTTGCAACTCCTACGTGTTTGAGAAATTGCAAAATGGCCACTTATTCTACATCTGTGGTGTTGTATTTCAACATGATAACCTTTAGACATTAAAACAACCTACAAATGTTAAGATGTTAGTTGTTGAATTTTCAATTCAATAGTATATGTCTTGCCATATTTTAGTATATACTTTGTATTCTAAGAAAAAAATACAAGCTGATAAATATACTTTCCAAACCTTTATAGATTAAAAATAAGAATGAAACATCAATCAAACTCCTTCGCATGAACATGAATAGCCTTGACAAGGAAAGAGTAGGTCAAATTTCAYTTAGGGTGGTGAATACTCCCAAAATTAAAACTTTTTCATGCACTAGATAGATATGAGCTCTTGGCATAAAATTGCTTTGTACTCATTGCTACATTTATCAAAGTAAATGTGGACTTCATTGTAGAGTCAAAATAAAAAAACTACTTTCTAGTTTTCTAGAATCAAAATTGTTTTCACCAATTTCCTTGATGTTATCACTTCTATGTGAGTAAGAAGAAGCTACATCATATGATTACAATGAGCCATGCCAACAAGGATTGATTCTTGCTAAATGATAATAGAATTATGTTAAAAAGCAATTCTGAATTGTTTCTTTTATAAAACTTGAGAGAATGTTCATTGCACCACTAATTGATTCACTTCAATAGTAAAGTGGAAATTATTGCATTGAGTAAGATAATTGTGCCTTTATGATTGACACATATAGTAAGTAAGCAAAGTTATTTTTATTAAACATAATTACATGAATATTTTATTGGCAAGTGAAAGAGGATTTGAACACACTTTAGCATACACTATTTTTACCATAATATGAAATTTAAAGTAAGGTGCAAACACCCAAATAAACAATTCAATATAGTTGAAGGCAACTTTTTTAAGAAAAGACGTTTTTGTAGTATTAACAATTAGATATTATGAATTAAAAAAAATTTGAATAAGGCATGTAATTATTATAAATTTTTAAAGTCAAAGCTCCCTAGATCACTAAAACCATTACATAGACTAGTTATAAAGGTTGGATACATGGTTTAGTTTTTCAATAACCATATCACAAGGTTAAAGGGGTATGTATTTCAAAGTCAACATGGGCAGTTGTGAATGCCCACTAGCTTTCAGAGCCTCTTACCTTACATTTATTTTGACAACCAATGTCTATCAACATTGATTTATAGACTCTTGAAGATAAATGTATGGACTTGTCACAAATTTTTATACATGTGGACTTTTCTTAAAAAATAAACAAACAAAAATGATTTACAGTGACTAATGAAAAAGCAAATAAAACATTATTTTATCCAAAAATGATTTCTTTGGTGCCAATATCATTGTATTTCACATGGTCATGGACTTTTGTAGAGTGAAATTTAGGTATAGTCATTGGAAGTCATCTTTATTTAGATTCATTTATTTTTAAATTTTTTTTGTTTGCCTAGTATACTTATAGTTGTAAGTGGACATGTTTTGCAGTCAACCACTTATGAAGGCTCTCCTTAGATATGTATATGTGAGCTTATAAAATTCTATGTAGATGGTTGATTAGTGATTCAAGTTGTCACAATATGAAGGCACCAAATCAACCATGTATCTACCCTAAAATCAAAATCATCTATATTGAATGAATTATAATAATTAAGTATATAAACAATTTAATTGCATTTTTGAAGACACTTTCAAATGAAGTTCACTTGTCAAAATGGATCCATGGATGCCTTTTGGTGTTTTCACCTTATTGTATTAAACTAGCATTAAACTTGTCTAGGCTCTCATTTTCTGATTGTGTATATTATGTTTCATCAGTATATAGGTTTTAGTGTTACTTTTGGAGCCAATTGTAGATATTGCATTTTGAGACATACTGGTTATAGATGCACATACATCATACTTGATTGAGGGGATGGATTCCTAGAATGATCACTTGAATGATTTCATAAGTATCTTTGATATAAATTTGGCCATTGTGCTTGGCAAATGGATACCAATAAAGTAACCACACCTATAATTGACCACTCCTATAAACTGAACCAGGCCTATTTGGAGGGAAAATGAATAGGAAGGATGCCTCCAATGGTGAGCATCAGAAAGACAAGTGTAAGGTGGAGTCAAGGGCCATGTTGGATAGTGAATGACTTTATTTATAGTATTGTAGACATAGCCCTTGTACAAATGGTCGATTTGGGGTACACTTAAATTTTTTTTTTCTACGACATGTTTTGATACTCTAGTGTCATTTTTTTATTATGCATTTAATTGATTTTGGCATCACATACATTAATTTTTTAGCCTTCTACACCTTGCACCCTTGAAAATTTATAACTAATTCACAATGTGTCCAAAAATTATAAAACCACTTGCATTTTGATTCACAATCCTTCACCAATGTGCAAAAATTGTTGTTCATTTTCTACATCATATTGTTGATTATACCACAGAGCTTATTCTTGCAATTTTAGCAATGGTTACTTAACACACTATAGTAGATTTATATTATTGTATAGGTTAGTTTTGGCAGGTTGGTGCTAAAATATTTTACTTTTCACAGTTCAACAATGCGACAGGCGGATAGAATTTTTTTGCTTTTCGTCAAGTTCTCCTAATTTTGGATTGATTCTTTCCGTTCATGCGTAAGTGTGTTTTTTGATTTGTTTTTTCGACATTTTCCAAATTTTCCTGAGTTATTTACAAAACTGACCTACACGTACTGTATTTTGATGTCATCCTGTCCCTGAGTCCCYGTGTCCCACTCGTGGTGTATTATACATGTGTGCCATACTCACAATGATGGCATTGCATCTACTCATGCAAGTAATAAGTTGGATATCATCACCTCAGCCAGGACCCCCTGAAAAAGTCTTGGTAAAAAGTAATGGTTGACAGGTTAAATATTTCATAGCTGAACCGTCTGGCGTAACTTTAAGTTACTGCATGCATTCAGCAGGCMGGGGGGTAATGAGGTAAACTTAACTTACTGTAGATTCCCCACAAAATTGTTATTGTATGTGTTCATGACCAAAACTCTATGATTACTGTCTTCTACCATGACCAGCTTTCAATTGTCATCATGGGGGTGATAATATAGAAGTGTCTTAAAAGTTTTATTTATAACCAATTAGTGAAGTCTGTGGAAATCATTAATCAGGGTTTGGAAAACTCTATGAAGGGGAGCCAACCCATTTCAAACCACTTAAGCAATTGAGAACATCTGGTGTGCAGGTTTGTTGAGTGGAAAAATTTCCTTGTGTGTAGGAAAAGATTTGAGGAGGATTTCATAATTTTTCACAATTTCATTTTCCAAGAAAAAATTACCATGAATTTTCTAGGTGAAAAATCTGTTTGTCCAGTCCTGCTCACATAGGTCATCCTATTTCTCACCAAGGTCAAGTTGCAAAATTGAGAGTCATGTAGGTGAATCATAATGCGCCATTCCTAATCACTTACTCATCTAGTGATTGATCAACCTCTCTACACTGCCAAATAGGAGGGTGATTAAAAATGGTTCGGCTCATGTATATGCAATGAAGCAACTCTTGACTTGGTACTTGAGATTTATGGTGTTTATAAAATAGAAAATTTGGGTACATTAATCTTCATACAAACAATGAATGAATTTTTGAATTTTTTCTATAAAATTAAATATAAAAATATTCAACATGGATTCAGATTTTGTAAAAATGCATAATTTTTTTTGGACTATGTACACCTGCTAAAATTGAAATGGATTATGTTTAACATCTAGGAATCAAAGGGTGGAAGGTGGATGTAAATTTTGAGTTTTTTTTGCCATTAGTAGAATGTAAACATGAAATCTTCATATTTGCAAATTTCCTTGTTCTTCCCATTCCTATATGAACTTATTCATAACTTGTGTAATAATTATGACCTTATATCCATGCTAGTTGCATTGTTCAAAAATAAAACAAATTTTTTGTCAAAACATTTGGATGTACTTCATCTATTTCATGTAGCTTATAAATAAGTTCTTAAAATCATTTATAATTTGCCCAATGGATACTGACTTTCTTACAGGGTAACAAACTCTTTATTCTTAATGACCTTTCAATAACATTTTTTTTTATCAACAAGAGATTAATAACTTATAAGCTATCTATGTCACCATTAGAGTTGAAAGTGAACTCGGAGGAATGTRTTACCAAGAACTTAGAGAAGTGTATCATTTATTGGGAGGTACAAATTAATTTGTAATGTTTTGTAAATCAATTTGTTCAATCAAATAGATTATTAGAAGGTGGTTTTGAAGGTGGTTTAGAAGTTTTTTGAAGCAGAAGTTAATTATTTTATAACTAATTGATTAAATATTTTAAATTGCTTTTAATCATATACCAACTTTATAGATAAACAATATGATTGAAGTAAAACCAAAAATCATGACCTCTTCAAAGAGTCTCTTTATGTAATAAACACACCAAATAGTGTTACTTGACAACATCAAGATAAAAAAATTCTTCATCATTTTTGAAAGTTTCACAGCTTTTGAGCTTATTATAATTTACTAYTGGGTAGTTAAAAACTCATAACTTATTCATATGAAATGATTGAAAAAAATAAAAAAACTTAAGTGCTAAAATCCTTTTTCAAGATTCATCAAAACACTATAATAAAATTAACTATGTTAAGATAAATATTTGGATGATTTTAGGACATGATTATTTTACATACAATTTGATGCGATTTCTTTTACCTTTCTTTTGCCTTTCATTGTAGTTTGTGACATGTGAAAACTATAAGCACAAGGACATAATTAGATTATACTAAATGTCCCATATTACCTACTGTACTAAGGAGAAACCAAGTGTCCCAAATAACACTATATGACTTATTTTCGGGCACACTAAAATGTGTCCAGTGGATTCTGACCGCTGGCCGCACATGCAGAAGCGCTGGAACCGAGCAGAGCAGCCAAGTCCTTCGCCCGAAAGACACCCCCCGATCCACCGTCCACCGTCCGATGCACCTACTCAAACCCATCCAATCCGTCGAATCGAAAAGAAACCGAAAGTTAAAAGAAAAAGACATTCACTGATGCATTCCCAGTGGGACCCAGCCAGCCAGCCAGCCAGGGAGCTTGCGCTCCCCGCCCTTCGAAGCAGCTCTGAGTCTTCTCTCTCCCGCAAACCTAGTCGCGGACCATCCCAGCGTGCGGGAATCTGCCATCGCCACATTTTCCGAATCGTCGCCACTCACATTCTCCATGGGGCACTGTGCCTTCGGCTGGTCCTTGAATCACAGAAATCCGTCCACTATTGCGAAACTTAGACCTAGATTGGTGGGACAGGGCAGGACTCCTGTGGAGTGCGACCATTTTGTCATCTTAGCTTAGTCGCAAGCTCTTGTCGCACCAGGTTTTAAGCTTCGGATCACAGTCAATAGTAGTAAGCCAACGCCGTCGCCGCATTTAGTATAGTGTGTCGAACTGGTTTGGTTGAAAAATGCCAGGCACAGGGGTATGATACTGACAACACCGCTCTTTTGGAACTTCGCGGGGAGATTCACGCGACGCCGTGGCGAGGAGTGCTTTTTGAGCATTTTGRGAAGCTGACATGACAATGCTGTTGCCAGGCTTGAAGTTTTGTGTGTCGGTTACCGCGGGCGGTGTTGATCGAGTGGTGGACGTGTGCCATCAGGGTTTGAGAGATAACAGGGTGCAAGTGGTTTGACAGAAAAAGGTTAGTGATGGCGGGATGAGACACGGACTTGCGTTTTGAGACCCCTTTTGTTGATTTTTCTAAGGGGACGGTCTTAGTAGGCGGTTCATGCRACCACCATTTGGTGGTTTCGACAGTGTAAGTGGTTGGTTGTTGGCGCAGCGATTACAGCCAATGCTAGAAGGGGGACGGTGTGTGAGTGCTGCTTGAGTCAATCAATGCTGGGGTATGGCTTGATTTCGTTTTGGTGAATCTGAGGAAAGCGTAGCGTAATGCGGTGAATGGATAGCGTGCTGCTGCAGCTTGAATCTGAACTAAGGTTGTCACGGCAGCAGCCTATCGAGTTCGTTGTTGCCTTTGAATCTCGTTTTGTGTTTGCCGCGGTGGACAGAAAGCTTTTATCTTGTCGGTTTCTTTGCATGTTCAGATGAATCTTCCGTGATCCATAAGCATTTCTTTAGCGCACCGAGTTCTTGGAGTGTTCTTGAGTTCTTGAGGGCCGAGATCGCGATGATGCGCCGCCTTTTTCTCCACTATACTTGCTTTTGTGTTGCAATCATCTTCTTGTGTTTATTTAGAGTGAGATCGAGTCATTTATAACCCACAATTGGAGCAGGACCTCTAATGTTCAAGACCTAACCAAAGCGTGTGATTTTCAGGTGTTTGAATCTGTTTTTTGGTTGAACGGATGCATGCTTGAATACAAACTTGGAGTACAAAAGCGGTTTRCAGAATCTCAAYAGGTGAGTGCGGTCATCGCACTCAGATCCTGGTGGTCTGGGAGCGGGAAGTTACGAAGTGACAGAAGTTGGTGGATGATAATTCGAAGAGCGGTAGAGTCCTGCCTGAGTTGTGGACGATGTTTCTGTAGGTTTTACCCGTGAAGAGTGCATTTAGTTTTTGAGTCATCTTATTGATGACCGATTGGAGGTTTTACCTGGATCTGCAGCGGCCACATTTCAAGGATCTGCGGGGCAGGGAATTTCGATGCAACAGGTTCATGTTGGAGGTCAAGGTTCATCGGGATTGTATCAAAGATAGAACAGGAGGTGTTCTACGCTGTAACAGGTGTCAGGAAGCTTAAGTTGTTATAAAGTTTGCCCTCCAAAAATGAGAAGCTTAAGAATACCAGATGGATGTCGTGGGAGCAGTCAAGTTCATGCTCTCTGCCCAGTTGATAGCAATGTTTCCTTTTCTCAACAAACCAGTTCCGGGAAGGGAGAAAGAGTGACGCCTGAAGACTCTGTACCTTCCCCCAGGTTAGTTGGTTATACTCTTTGTACTTTGTCAGCTACCAATCTAGGATGGTTATAATGATTAGGTCATTTGAATTAGGTTGKGGTGTCAATAAATTACCGCAAAGGAATATCTTTGTCATTTTATTCCTTTTCTGTTTGCTGTGATTGAAGATTTCTTAGCTKGTTCACGCRTTGTGTCCTGTACCTTAAATTTTTTATTTGGTATGCCAGTTTCGGATGATTTGTATATTGGTCACATTCTCTCGTGCTCCTTTGTCTCTTGCCTAACCAATCTCTTTATACATCTGGTCGTGTTTTAGCTTCTCGATGATGTGCAGAGCTAATGATTCTTGCATTTGTGTTAATGCAGTACCTCGGTGTCAAAATTAAGTGACCCTCCTATTGAACCGTACCTGAAGCCAGTAGATTATGTGAATACTTTAGCTGAGATTTACGTGMAGTTGGAGACGGCAGCCGAGGAGGACAAGGCCACATTTTTTTTGGAACAATCTTGTGTGTTCCGAGGTCTTGGTGAGACCAAACTCCTCCGACGAAGTCTTCGCTCAGCTCGACAGCACGCTGTTACGGTACACGAGAAGCTCGTGTATGCAGCATGGTTGAAATATGAAAAGCGTGACGAAGAACTGAACGATGGGACCCCTAATTTTTGTAGTGGTCGAAAATTGGAGTGCCTACAGACTGTTCTTACTCCAGGGTTGGCGATGGACCTCCCTACAGATCCATGTGCCTGTCGATGCCCGCCCGGCGAGACGAGTTCTCCTGCGGGAGAGTATGTTCCCTTTAACAGCTTTGGAAACGACATAATTTTTCATTTAAATGGAGAGCAAGTCCACTGCAATCGGCAGAAAATAGCAGACTTGTCGGTGGCCTTTTATACCATGTTAAATGGTGATTTTGTAGAAGCTCGAATATCTGATATTAGGTTCTCCGGGAATGGCATCTCAGTGACAGGGATGAGGGCTGTGGATCACTTCAGTAAAACAGGCCGGCTAGCACGGCTTTCACCGGAGATGCTTCTCGAGATACTGTCATTTGCCAACAGGTTTTGCTGCGACACGCTTAAGGATGCTTGTGACCAAAATTTAGCTACCTTTGTCCGAAGTGGGGATGATGTAGTGACATTTCTTGACTATGCGTTAGAGGAAGGCGCTCGAGCTTTAGTGGGAGCTTGCTTGCAGGTGTTCTTCCGTGAGCTTCCGAACTCTCTCAAAACCCTTCGACAATTTATAGATATTCTTTCTACTTCCGAAGGGCAGGATCAATTTGCAAGTGTTGGCCATTCTTCGTTTGCATTGTACGCCTTCTTAAGCCAAATTAGTCTAGAGGAGAGTATGTGCTCTGATCGTACTGTCGCTTTATTGGAGGGGCAGAGACGCTGCGCCGTATCTAAAAGGCAGAAATCTTTGGCGTTTCACCAGCTAGGTTGTGTTTTGTTTGCTAGAAAACAATATAATGGGGCTCTGGGGTATTTTGAGGCTGCTGTGGAGCAAGGACATGTTTACTCATGGACTGGAGTAGTTAGGATAAAAGCTCTGAAGGGGCAAAGGGCAGCTGCATATAAAGAATCTGCAGCTGTTGTTGCTAGTTACAAACCCAGTGGGTGGATGTTTCAGGAAAGGGCATTATATAGTGAGGGAGCTGAAAAGCTTGCAGATTTGATCAAAGCATCCGAGCTTGACCCAACGCTAGCATACCCATATAAGTATCGTGCTGCCGCTCTTATGGATGAACAGAAAGTTCAAGCTGCTATTATTGAGATTAACAGGATCTTGGGATTCAAGGTGACCTCTGACTGCTTGGAGCTCCGAGCTTATTTCTGCCTTGCTCTTCAAGAATACGAAGGGGCAGTGCGKGATGTTCGGGCGTTGTTAACACTTGACCCGTCATACATGATGTATGCTGGCCGTCTGGGTGCGAATCAGTTGCTTAGGTTATTGAGTCAACATGTGGAGCAATGGTCAAAGGCCGATTGTTGGATGCAGTTATACGACAGGTGGTCTTCGGTGGATGATATTGGGTCTTTAGCTGTGGTTCATCAAATGTTGGAATCAGACCCAAGGAAGGGCTTGCTTTTTTTCCGCCAGTCCCTTCTTCTCTTGCGGTAGGTTTACGTTCTTTTCCCTTGGACCAATTTTCGTTGACCCAGTCTTTTTTTCCCATTTCATTGGTTACAGCTGACGTCATACTTAATTTCCGCTCATTATAATTTAAAAAATCTTGTATACCGTTCTTATTCCATATGTATACAAGAGTCGCAGGAACGTGAAAWGGTCATGCCTCGGTCCACCGTAGTAGCTCATTGTATTAGAGTTATATTTCGCTCCTAATATTCTCCCATCAACCATTGTTAGGAAGGGGCACTAAGTCGGTTGCATTTTTATAGAAGCAATGGTMTTTTTCTTGATTACGGATTCCAATTGAGTCTTCATCTTTGAATTGGTTTCTGYAKCTTTCTTTCCTTCGTGAATGAMTTGAGAATCTGATAGAATTTTAWCCTCGACTGTTGTYCAGGTTGAATTGCCCTAAAGCAGCTATGCGCAGTCTCAGACTGGCACGGGACAATGCAGGTAGTGATCATGAACGCCTCGTTTATGAAGGCTGGATCTTATATGATACAGGTCATCGTGAAGAAGCATTGCAGAAGGCAGAAGAATCTATTGCTCATCAGAGATCATTTGAGGCTTTTTTCTTGAAGGCGTATGCTTTAGCAGACACTAGCTTGGATCCTTCTTCGTCTGCAAAGGTCGTGGAGTTACTGGAGGAAGCCCTGAAATGTCCCTCGGATGGACTCCGCAAAGGCCAGGTCACTCTCATTACTTGTCTAGTAGTTCCATCTTGTGGAGGCTTTTCGACAGAATATGCACATCAATGAATATGCTTTTCCTTGGAAGTGGCAGTTTCCCTTTGTTCCTTATCACGCTTGTGGTTTTGCATCTGTAGGCACTGAACAACCTCGGCAGTGTGTACGTAGATTGTAACAAGTTCAAACTAGCCGAAGATTGCTATATAAATGCTCTGAAAATTCGCCATACTCGGGCCCACCAAGGTTTAGCCCGTGTTCATGCATTACAAGGATACAGAAAAAAGGCCCATGAAGAGATGACCCAACTTATTGAAAAAGCCCGAAACAATGCCTCCGCATATGAAAAGAGATCTGAGTATTGTGAACGTGATATGACAATGGCTGATCTGAGCATGGTGACTCAGTTGGACCCGCTGCGGACTTACCCCTATAGGTATCGAGCTGCAGGTTAGTTTCCCTTCCTTAACCACGAACCTTTCTTTGTAAGCTGTCACAAGTTTTATGGCTGTGGAATAGTAGATTTCCTGTTTGCTTCGTGCTTATCCTGTTGGTTCAAGATAGTGTTTTTTTCTGATCGTTTCTATGTTGAGTGGATGCCGCAGTTTTGATGGACGGCCACAAGGAGCCAGAAGCAATAATGGAGCTGAGTAAGGCAATTGCCTTCAAGGCTGATCTGCAATTACTTCACCTTCGTGCTGCTTTTCATGAGTGCAATGAGGATTTCGAAGGAGCAAAGCGCGACTGTCGGGCAGCTCTGTCAGTTGATCCTACTCATAGTGACACTTTGGAATTGCACATGCGTGTTATGAACCGAGAAGAACTCTGAGCTATCCTCACAGCCTATCCTTAGGCTCAATCAATTATCAGGGGGACCAAATTTCTGGCCCTGTGGCTACTCACTTGGGACTCTTCGAGTTGCCTGGGACCAAGTTTGGTCCTTCGTGATATGTGTGCTCTCTCCATATGTGAGCTCCTTCCAGTAAATACTACACTAGGTAGCTACTATTCATTCGAAAAGTGTTAATTATGAGTATATTGTGTCCAAATATTGTGGTCAGAGATCTATTCAAAAATGCGGTCAGAAATGAGGTGTACCTGGAGAGAGCGGAAGGCCCCCTTTCTCCACCCAGTCAATAGTAGTTGTTCACTCAGGTAATGTYYTCCATGTGCATTGGAAAGTGATGAGCTAGGAATAGTGTCCTAGCAAGTGCCAAAACGAATTTACAATTGTTCAGGTATATCCAAGGATATGCAGGATTGACATTCCTAGGAAACGAAGATGTTCCAATGACTTTTTTTTTCCTCCCGTCTCAGGTCACGATGCATACAACCAATCTGGGAACTTTGCGTCTGAAATTGTGTTCTTCTACGAAGTGAAAAGAATATTTGTATGATTTTTGTTCGCTGAGTATGACCTTGTTCAGAAAGGTCGGTTTAGTTGTGTCCATGAATGTTCTGTTGCTCGTCATTTGTAAATGCAGAAGCTCTCAAATCCCATTCCATGCACTGTCTCTTTCGGTTTTGACCTTCGTACTCTATCCTTTTGCTACGTGTTTGCTAATGGTCTCTCATCATTTGCAGATGCAGGAATTCACATGTGTCCTGTGGAGTCTCCAACTTCACTGCCTTCGTTGTTGACCTTCATACTCTTTCTTTTGTTATGCAATTGTTACTTTGCATTCAACAATAGTTTTTAGTAGGATCAGGTTGTTCTCTATGGTCCGAGTGACAATGGAGAGGCCGCCATATTATCATTGTGAATGTGGAAAGACCTGTCCATGATTCTCTTTTATCTTGTCCGAACATTCCTGAAACAAACTGATTTCATTGAGAAGCAGGCTTGAAAGCAAAGCAACAGATTCAAAAGGTGAAGAGTAAGGTTATTAACGAAAGAGGCAATGAAGTTGGGGCGCCATATGACACACAGGCGAACTCCTGCATTTGCACACGAAGAGAGGAAATTAGTACAAAAGAATAGAATATGAAGGTCAAAATTGAGAGACAGTGAATGGAATGAGATTTGAAAGCTCCTGCTGCAGTTCTATCTACACATCACTGTTGAATACTTCAACTCCGTTCAAATTCTTGRACCGAAACCCTAATTCTTCCCGCCATCGCCATTGAAGTTGCGTATCTGCGACTGTCAGGCCATGCATTTCGTCTTCGTCATCTTTGACTCCCCGGATGTTGCCTATAAGCTGTGAAGACCGTCCCCAGCGATTACCGTCCTTTCAAGAAGGAGCTGGAGAAGTGTTTATTGAGTTGCTAGCAGTTTGATTGCAGAAGACGCTTCTGCCGTGATCGAGTCTGCTTCGTGTCCGTTGTTGATAAAGTCTTCGAGCAATGGCCTAGTGCAAGAAGCCGTGCGGATTTGCGTAAGCACCAGTGAGGCTACTTTGCGCACATTCCTTAGGACATTTTTTCAACATTGAACGATTGATTCAAAGGAGCTCCAGCCCACATTTGTTGGTATTGAATGAAGAGGTTGTCTCTTTCAAGATGATTGCRGCGCGTCTTCTACAAATTCAAGCTCCTTGATGCCCTGATCCGAGACAATCACAGGATTCGGGAGTTGTATGCCGCGATGGAGGCGTTGTTGAGTGAGGASCGTCGATGGAATAGACGAGGAGTCGTTCGGTCGAGGGATTTAAATATTCTTCGGTGGTCCATTTCGCAGCACATTGTGGCGCCACTGATTGCAGGTTTTATCTTTGTCATTGTGTTCTTGCATTTTCTTTACAACGCGCAGATGGAGCCTCTGCTGGACCACGTCGCGGAAGAGCATGAGATGTGCTCTCGCGGTCAGAGCAAGCAGTGGTGTTGTGGACACCGCGGTGCCCGGAAGCTTGCGCCTGAGAACACCATGGCCTCTTTTCTCACTGCTCTCCAGGTGTTGTTGACTGACTGAACATAATTGCTCCTATTGTGGCACTTCGATTATTCATATTGATATTTTAGATTAGCACGTTACCAAATGGAAGAGAATCACAACAGCGAGTCTTTTTAGTAATTTTCCAATGCYCCAATAATMATTTCCGGATACTTAAGTTTGAAATCATAACTRCCGAATGTTGTCATTCGACTGCTCGGCTAACTTTTTGGAGAATTTATGTTCCCCTTTTASTGCTAAATTTAGATGTTATWCTTCGAWTGTTATGTSCATATTTAGGTATATTTACATTACAGAAGCTGCTATTTGTGTGTCGATTCACCTTGACCGATCTCCTGTTTCTGAAGGTTTAGGTCGGGGCGAATTGCATTGAGATGGATGTGCACCGGACCAGCGATGGGAAGATAGCTGTGGTTCATGGCAGCCATTACCGRAACAAGRTTTTGCCAGCGAATGGTTATGAGAGCGAGGATGCCAGAGTTCGTGTGGAAGATACGTCGTGGGAGAGMCTCCAGAGACTGGATGCTGGATYATGGTTTGACAAGAAATTTCAGAATGAGCGGATTCCGCAACTCACTTCGGTTTTGGAGACTTTTTGGGATGTAGACGTGCGTCTCATTGTGGAACTGAAGGCTGAAGCGTGTCCTCCTAATCTGACATTTCCACAGGTATCCTGTATTTTAATGCTCATTTGTTCCTACTAGGCAATTTTATTACAGTGGAATTTAATAGAAGTAATGGCAACTTATGAACCTCATGGCTGACTACTTCATGCGTTGTAGTTGTCGAGAGTACGGTGGAGGATATTATGTGCTTCAGTTCATGCATTCTTAACCAGTATGCAAGAGCCATTCTTTGGGAGGTGAGTCGAGCTTCTTAAAGCCAAAATTTGTTGGGATCCACTTTTTTTTTATCACACTGTAATTTCAAAGTGGGAGGTTTTATCTATTAATTGTGACAGTAGAGAACCCCTTTTCCATTCGAATATCAGTGGCCATCGAGAATTTAGCCTAGCCAGGCTTACACTACTCGCTAATTGAAGGCCAATCAAGTGTACGAATAGATGAGGTGCTGATTGTAACCACCTCACTTAAAGAGGTAATTGGTCCTTTCTTAGACAGAGGAAGACATTCAGATGGTTTGAAATATTGCCGCCGCTCTTGGTGAGCAGTTAAATCCGAGGCTGTAATTATGATACTTRAAAATTATGGTTCTGAAATGTTAGATAAAACTGTTTTCCTCTAATAGTCCAATGTGCAGGAGTTTCTCAATTCTGGACTAATTCAGATTGAGACCATGGTTTTATCAGTGCCAAAGACGATGGAAGTGGGAGCAACACTATGCAGATAGTTTGAAAGCAGCTTTAATAAGAGTTCAGAAGGACCATGGAGTTGGAAGCCCACGATTCTCGCTGCTATTCGCTTCGTTCAATCACAGTCTTGTGAACCAGCTCGCTCTTACAATGAACTCTTTGTCTTACGTCAACCCTCACGCAGCCAGGTTGACATCAGGTTGGTGACAGCTTCATTATACTTCGTGACTCTCACAATAAAAGTATAATCCATGTCGATTTTCCTCTAGTAATGTGCTTTTCAGGTGCCTGCATCTGGTAAGTTCCTGTCAACCTGCAATCAATTTGCGAAGTGATGGTTATATAGTGCTGGAATTTCCTGAGCAAATGTAAGTATTATGTAACTTTCAAAAAGTATCACTTTCGAAGAAATAGTGTATCGAATACAACTACGACACTCCTTGCTTGGTAGTAAACACTGAGGAAATGTTCGAAGAAAACGAGGTGCCACAAGTGCCTGAGTCGATAAGTAATATAGCTAGTTTCTTCTGTGAACTTCGTTTCGCTGAAGTTCAATAATGSATTGGTATTTGCAGGTCTAGGATAYATCTTAGMYCCTCACCTCAACTACACAGGAGGTGATTTCAAGAATACAGTCACATGGTTGGCACCTCATGTTTCAAAGGTGACAGAAGTTAATCGTCTGTGGCAAAGATCACGATGTGTTTCATCTTGGGTAACAGACTCTCGTGAGACTATAGAGGAGCAATTTAGGCTTGGAGTGCAAGCGGTGACAACCAACCTACCTTCGCTATGTCCTACTATCAAGCTAGATAACTAATCCTGAAAGGCTCATTACTCGTCAAAACGCTAATTCCAGTTGCAAAACTGCATCATCCTCAGGATATGTGCTGGTTGCACCTCTTCCGTGTAAATATTCTATCTCAACCAAATCAATCATGGAGGGACAGTGCTGTTAGACCGAGGTATTTCGCCCTTGCATATTGATACTACCAGCTTTCATTCCATGAAGCTGAATGTCAGAATGATGCTCGTTTGTCAGAAGTTTTGTATGCAAGCTTTGGTCTATGAGTCTCGGCAAATTAAGCAGATAATGTTACATGGACAAACCTGTTTCTGTCTCATTCTGTTTCTAAATGGTTAAATGTATGTATGCATCAGCTTTTGATTTCGCGTACAGTGGAACGGATTAGAAAAAAATTTCATTTTGTTTACTGTGGCTTGAACCCTGATGTGCATCTTTCATGTCCGTCTTCATTTTATCGTGTAGGGAATCAATGGCCAATGTGACGGTCGAGTCTATAGTACCCCAACGAGCTAAATGCGGAGGTGGTTTTGCCCCTGTGTTTTAACCCTGGGGAAAACACTGGCACTTTTTATTTTGCATGCATAAATTTTTTGCAGTTTTTGACTTCATATTTGCAATTAGAGGACCCAAATTAGCTAGAAGAGATGTCAATCACAGAATTATTACGGCACAAAATAGTTTTTTTTTTTTTTTTGCATTCACCCATTGTTACACCTCCTCATTTAGCTCGTTGGGGGAACTATAGACTCGACCCAATGGTGAGTCGGATATTCCTTCTTCATATATTTGATAGAGTTCTAGCCCTGCGGATGTTTGCCCAAGATTGACTTGTCCATCTTTTAGCTGAGCTGCCTAATATTCTCTTCGGCTAARTGTCTACCAGCAATTCTCTGTTGTGGTCATGCTACTATTGTTTGCCCCCATTTGTCCATGCATTCGGTTGTAAATCGTCACTTTTCAATGGATGAGATTTTGGGCCTCTAAGGATGTGGGAAAAACGTGGTGTGACAATTGTGTGTGAATGTGCCACAAATCAAAGAATATACGAGTACAAGTTTGTGACTACAGTCGTATGGACCACAATAGGTTAAACTTTTTGAGTATTGATGGTCATGGTAGAATTTTTTCCAAGGAATGTAATTACATGAGAAATTATATGGATTTAAGTAATTTGAGTAACTACGACATTAAGAGCTCAATGAAATTATCATTATAGAAGCAATTTTTTGACACAATRTAGTAGCATTGATGAATCATGAATACAACATGCATTTGGAAACTCATAGTAAAATCACACCCAACCATAGTGGATGCTGTCTTTTGGGTGCATAGTGAGGACAACAAAAGACAACATTTTTTTAATTATTAACTTCAACCCCTTGGCAAATTTTTTAAATTTTTAAATTTTTAAAATAAAAAATTAAATTTTTAAAATTCACTTCCCTCCTTCCATCTCTTATAAATTCTCAAAAGGTTTAGGGATGGACAATCAATATGGGATTTTACTCGTATTTTGTTTAGGTATTTTGTACGTATTTTGCATTTTGTACACGTATTTTGTACGTATTCAGGGGAATATGAGGGATTTTTTTTTTTATTTTCAATTTTGCCCGGGGGTATGCAAGACAGTGGGGAGCCATCTTTTCAGTGCATAGGCATAGTCAGTGCATAGTAAATTCACACCCAACCATGTCTACTGGTTGTTTCATAAGCATATTCAACTGTGTGAAATTTCACAAAATATATTAAAATAATTACATTTACCTATTTCATAATCATTCTAAATAAAGATGGTCAATTGTCTTGCATTCAATTTAGTCAAGATGGTCAATCCCCTATGTCATAATCCTTTTAAATAAAGATGGCTCTCAAAGATTAATCCCTAAATTTGCAAGTGATCCAAAGTGGTCACTTTTATATGTATAGAGTTGAAACCAATATTTATGAAACATCAAGGAAGATAACACAATTACTAGTAGAGCGATTGAGGATAGGGCTGATTTTTCACAAAGTTTTTGCCCGTCCACGTCCAAAAACCTTGAATTGGAAGGCAAAAAAAATTGTAACCCGTCCCAAAACTGGTAATCTCAAAATCAACCCGTCCATGGAAAGGTTAAAAAAAAAAGAACCCGTCCCAAAACCGGTTAGGAATTGAAAATACCCGTCCCGTAAGGAGTACAAATAAACCTCTTAGAATGTTTGTAAGAAAATTAAAAAAAAAAAAAAAAAAAAACTGAAGCGTGGTTGGAGAGGTTGTTTGTGAAGTTTCAGAGTTCTGAAGAAGAACAAGATYRGTGTCAASGTGAGTGCTTGGAGATGGTGGAGACCATGAGAGAGATGATCCCAAATAAGTCTTTATTTGAAGCTTGGGAGTTTGCAGGTACCACTCCAGAGTGGTTCATCAATTGGTTTATTTTTAGAACCCGTCCAAAGTGAATTTGACACGTCCAAAAAACGGTTCATTTTCTGAAAACCCGTCCACTGGAAATGTTTTTTTTTTATGAACATGTCCCTGGACATGTTAGGGACCTTGTGAAAAATCACCACTGCTTGAGGAAACCATACCTTTCACTAATTAGGGTCTAGAAAATCCAATTTTGGACACAATATGTTCTCTTGTATTTAATATAAATGGTGCATGAATTGATATCTCAGAAGTTGCATAATTGTCACACATTCTATGCCTAAGGTAGTATATTTGAACATGATATGGTTTAGGATTTGAAATGACATCGAAATTAAAGATATGCTAATAATAATGATTCTTTTGGAAATTACTCCCTCCTCCTTGAAATAAATCTAGGGTTTCCAAATATACTTGTCCCAAATTAAATTTGAAATTTGCTCTCCACAACTTGATGAACAACAACTAAAGTTAGATTGAGTTCCCTAAAGCAAAAGAATCCATATTTCTACATTGCAAAGACTATCAATATAGCAATTCGATCATTGCAAATGAAATCAAAATGCAACCCTCTAGCCAACCAAAGGCAAAGAATTCAACCCAAAATTATACAAAAACTGCTACTAATAAATCTCTTGTTGAAAGTTTTTTGGAGTTGAATCACAAGACATTGTCATAATTGAATAGAAAGGATGTCAATGAATGTCAATCCACCAACATTGCTTAGAGAATGACAAAAATCAATACCATTGGAGCAGTTCCAAAAAGGGCAAAAATATTTCAATTTCATTGTTTGTTTTCAGCATGCATAACTTAATTGTTGATTTCCATTCTTTCACACCTAATGGGACTTAATAAAACCTACAATAACTACACAATATCCTAAAAATAGGAACAACTCATGTGCTAATGAAGACCCAGATAGTACTATTATTGACTATCAATTTTTAAATTGGATTTTCTATTTTGAGTYTAAGGGCTAAAAGTTTGAGTTCAATTTCTCCTTTTTAAATGAGAATAAAAAGTCCTATTTTCAATCTCTACACTAAATAGTGAAATTAGATTGCTTTTGCAATTAGGTTGCCTTCCTCCAAGAAAGTGACTGTACAAGCCATCAAAGTCAAAAAATATTTCTACAAATACTTCTATTTGTGCACATGGAAGTTCACAAGTTCCAAATACACCAATTACTAATTTAAATGTAGGATATTTTTGTACATTAACCATAAATATTTAAATAGTGTGACATGTCGAGAAATTAGTGAGGGGCAACCTAATTTCACTATTCAGTGTAGTGGCCAACACCTCTTCACTATAAATCAATTTCGCCATGAAGCCAATGGCACTAAGGTCCTCCCGAATGATTTTCATCACTCRAATGAATGTGAGTAGGATTCATCCAAAACTGTCCATCTTCTTGCTCCTCCCGAAGTCCCCGTCTCCTTCGTATGCGTGTGTGAGCTCTTGCTTCTCTCATCTTCTGCCCCTGCTTCGCCGACTAAAGATCCAGTAAGTAATGTTTTCGCCTCTCTCCACTCCTCGTTTTYGAAAATTCCAAGGCGCATACTATTTTTCTCTGCACTTCAGCTGCATGGAATTCTGATGTTTGAGCTGCTACAGACCAAAACAGAGTTCTACAAGTTTTTTCGTGTTTTAGGTTTTACGCGATGTCAATATCAGCTAGGATTACGTTTGTAGCTAGAATGATTGAATCCGTGTCTTGATTTTCTCTATTTTAGGTACTGACATCAATGCAAAAGTGATCTGTCGTGAATTCTTTGCTCCCATCAATTTGGGTTTATCTTCTTGTGTACGTGCGTAGTCGTGTGATGRTGAATGGTGGTCTATGGAAATGCCTCTTTCGGCTTGTTTTAGTGTTTCGTGGTCATCTTCTCTGTCTCGCCTATCAGTTTCTTTTGTTACTTTGAGTTTGATCATTTTCAAATCTGTATTGGTAATTTTGACTCGCGCGTGCTGAATTTTTTTGGTGTAGTTTCCTTCGAAAGTAAGAGCTCGCGTATTTAGAGATTTTGTTAACCCCGGACAGAAAATTCTGCGTTCATTTGCCGGGTGAGTTATATCCCCGTAATTAGGGTTTCGCCCTCTTGTTGGGTCATTCTTGGCCAAATTTCCCAATAAGAAGGGGATTGCCTGTACGAAACTTGTGGTATATAATTAGGGTTCTTTCGAAAGGTAGGCTCTTTTAGCTCATTTTGTAAAACKTTTTGGCTATGGCAGTGGATCGAAGACGCGAACGAGACCGGGGCGGTGACCGCGAGAGAGAAAGAGACAGAGAGAGAGAAAGGGAGAGGGATCGCGACCGAGGAAGAGATAGGGATCGGGAATGGGAAAGGGAGAGAGATAGGGCGGGAGGGCTGGACAGAGAGAGGGACAGAGACAGAGACAGAGAGAAAGGTCGAATCAGATCGCGTACGAGGTCCAGGTCTCCCGTCGACAGGCATCGCCGCTCACCATCCCACGATCGGTCACACCGAGTGGACGACAGACGGGATAGCAGAAGAGAGAGAGAAAGGAGCAAAGGCAGAGAGAGAAGTCGGGAAAGAGACAGAAGTCGGGAAGGAGAAAGAAGCAGAGAACGAGGTCATGGAGGAGACGAGAATGCGTTTGATAAGAGGAGTTCCGAACGGAGGGACAAAAGGGAYGGTAGCCATGGACTGGATGGCCAACGGGCGGCTATTGTGGCGGAGTATGTAGATGGAATTGCCAGTGAGACCAAGACAGAGTWTGCTGCTCCACCTGCGTTGGATGAAGA
This sequence comes from Pleurozium schreberi, assembly GCA_006891605.1. NCBI lineage: Eukaryota > Viridiplantae > Streptophyta > Bryopsida > Hypnales > Hylocomiaceae > Pleurozium > Pleurozium schreberi. The sequence continues at coordinate 112,368 of VACF01000746.1, read as the reverse complement.
TGAGAAGCTTATGAAGAAGTTCGGGATACCAACTGGTTTTACAACGACAAAGGTGGTCTCCTTTGATTATCGTTGACCTTTATTTTTGAATGAATTAGCCACGGGTTCTGTATGCTGGTTGAGTCAAAAATGCCTTGTAATGATCTTGACGACGACGACCTGGTCACTCATGTCATCCGCTCATGGCTCACATTGCACACAATACTTGTTCTGCTGTTTTGCGTGGTCCACTTCAAAGCCACTGTGCCAGAAACCAAATAACACTCCTGGCAGTCACGTCGCCTATTGACTTCTGGTGTTTTTTCAATGGATGAGCAGGGTCGATTGGAAGAGGATGCCATGAATGTTATACTAGAATAGGACTGTCTGAGAGCGGTGTGGAGGTATTTTTAAAGAATCTAGTAGTGATTTGGGGTTCGGGCTCGTACTGACATTCTTTTTTTCTGGGCTCGTACTTGCTTCCCAGTTTTTGTGCTCATATTATGTTTTTTGGGACAGGGCAAATATGTCGGGGATGCTAATCACAGTGCGGTAAAGCTCACCACGAAACGGACGCCTCGCCAGTACATGAACAGAAGAGGTRACCTCCTCTTMACTCTYYSATCTTTATGTACATAGGTGATTCTACGTTGAAACATTTTTTTATCTTTCATAGTATATATTTGCGGCTTTGCATTGTTACTGGGGCTGTTACCGGATGTGCAACGTCCTATTCTTACTTCTTGCGAGTCTGATGGCTTTGAAGATATTTAGAAAATTTTTCTTGGGTGATGTTCATTGCAGGTGGATTTAATAGGCCTTTGCCTGCGGAGTCTAATAGATGAAAATCGATTTTCATCCGAACGCGGTACTTGCTACTGCCAAGAATTTTGATGCGACCAGTCTCATTGGCACTYTGGCACAGACCTTGATCTGAGGTAATTGGGTGGAGCTACCGCCAATAATCTTTCGAGCGTCGGACGCCTTTCTGGAGTTGACTATGTGGGGCTCTTAATAGGTCAGGTTACTCGTTTGAATCTGATGTSTACTCTTGGCCGTTATCATTGATAGCATGACCACTTGGCACTGTCACRGATTAGAATTGATCCATTCACTACTGTAGTATACTCTTGGGCATTGTAATTTTGTGAGCATACGCCGCTTCAACAGGATGTTTTGTACACTGACCTGAACCCCTTGTCTTCTGAAAGAACTGATTTTGAGTGACTCAAGGAAATGTTCTCTTCGGACTTAGATTTCAATTTTGGTGCTGCAGTGTCTAGAAGCGAACTGTGCAGCTGATTACTCACAACTAAAATCGAATTTTAGGTAATTCTCTACTGCTATCAACTTGCTGATTGTCACTGCACTCCAAGAAACACTAGACCGTGAAGGAGGTTCTTTACGCTAAGAACATATGTTTTTATTTATCGCCGAAGACGCTCCTTGTTTTCAGATGCAATCAGCACCTCCTCGACTGGACGTGGTTCCTACCCCTCTTAAGTTCATCAAATGCAAGTAAGTATGTTGCAGTCTGTGAGAAAGTCTGTCTATTGCTGATGACTAGGAAGGATCCCATAATCCCATTTAATACTGTGGATTGTGAGCTTTCTTAAGAGTTCTTTTAAGTGGTGATTATATCACGGTGATTTTGTTGCGTCTTGTCCAGTTTGGGATATTGATATTTGTCAGCGGATTTTACAAATGATGAGCAGGGAGATGCAAGGTATCCAGCACGTTGAAAAATGATCGCATTTTCTACAGTGTAGTGATTTGAAAAATCAAAAGCATGGTCAATCTCATACCGCGCACGATGAAGTGCTCAACATGCGACTCTTGTAGGAAATGTAGGACTGAATTCATATTCTGAACTCCGAAYAGGATATGTTCATGAAGTAGCAATTGATGCTCTTCAAAGTCATGTAATCAAAATTTCTCTACATATGGACTTAACATACTATCAGCCATGTAGACGAGTTGGCAAATTTAAGATCTCAGCTCCTTATGGTCATGAAAGACATCATTATCTGCTTCCAGCGCTTCTTCACGTTCAAAGTATATTGGAAGCTCTCACTGCAGCTCCTGCAAGCCACGCACTACCTCATCTTGAAAATTTCTTGGACTAGGGGGCACTGGAACTGTGGGAATTTCTGGAGACATAATGAAATAGGGCATCCACGGTGTCTGGATCTCACAATTCTGTGATGAATTCACACGGTTCGATAGAACAGGGCTACTGTCGTCAGTGCTACAGTCGTCATGATCCCATCCCTCTGTGATCTGCACGGAGCTGCTGCCCAATCTCCGAGCAGGCGAGAGCGGGTCCACAATGTCATTCTCCGACTCGGAAGAATGCGAGGAGGGGAGTGTGGATGCCAGCCACTTTGCTTCCGCCTTCACAAATCTCAGCTTGTCTTCATCGTTGAGTGCTGCTGCTGGTGAGGGCCTTGTTGACAGAATTCCAGGTGAGCCTGGAAAGTTGAGGAGGTTTGGCTTGTCGTAGTGGTAGAAAGCTGCATCCACGACGCGGGCAGCTTCTGCTGCCGACTTGAAATCTCCGAAGGACTGTTTGTTCTTTTTCTTGGGTGGCTTCATCTCCGCTATCCACCTTCTGCGGTTGGAACGGTAGCGGACCCCGTTGAATCTATTTCCCTCTGAAGTTTCTTCTTCCACGGGTGGAGCTGACAGTTGCAAGGGGGGATCCTCTGCTGTTCGTCGCCTTCTCCCCGACTGCGAACTCGGTTTCGGACTCAAAAGATCCACGWTGTCACATTGCAGGCGCCAGACAACGTAAGGTTTATCATTGGCGCCAAGTATATGAAGAAGAGACGCAGAATCAACCCACTCGTCATATTTCACAGCGAATTGGGGAATGACGTCCGGATCCCCAGAGCCAGCTCCGTAGAAACGAGGAGAAGGATRACCGCCGTCGTAGCAAGCGAGGAAGGACGATCGAAGGGAGTAGCGATAGAAGTCCGAGGAAAGGGATCTGCCTTGCGTTCTTACAGCGAGTGCAGGAGACATAGCCCAAGCGCAGCTTGTAGTGAGAGTTGTGGCGAAATCACTTTTCGAAAACCCGGCGTTAAACAATGGCGACGTGATGGCTTGTCGTCGGAGACACTCCAGCACTTTGAGATCGTTGAGCTCCTCCTTTTGGTCAGCTTGCCAATCCAGAGCCTCCTGCTTCGCCACTTGCAGAGCACCTCCAGCTTCAGAGAGACGCCTGGCGGTGGATGCTGCATCTTGGATAACCGTGGCGTGGGCGCATAACCTGAGAACCTGAAAACGTCGAACCGTGTTGCCGTCAAGCTTGTCTAGATCTCTCTGCACTCGTGGCATGCAATTCTCGGCCAGATGTTTGGCGTCGATGGCGAGAGCCATGGCAGTGACTGTGATCCAAAATCCACTACTGTACTCACTTGCTACAGCATCCACGGACTACTTGTGAGTCACTTCCTTGCARTCCAGCAGGCAATCGATCCGTTTTCCATGAGCCAGGTCTTTTAACGATGGCAGACTCTTGATGTGATGCTGATAGAGCACTGCAATTTATATGGTTAACTTGCGTATTTTATTGGAAAAGTTGCGTATACTAGTCTAGTGTGTGGTAAATTTGCAGATCAGTCCAAGATGTATTGAGTTTTCAAAAGCCATTCGAAGTTCACAGGTTCAATTTGAGTTCACTGAACTGCATTTTGATGGCTGCAACTTTACGGGCTTGTATCCTTTTCATCTGATGTTAGTTTTCAATAAAATTTGTTGGGTTATGTTCCCCTTAAAGTCTAGTTATTTTGGTAAAATTTTTATGTCAATCCAAGTTGTTTTGAATGTTTGGGAGCAATTCAAAGTTCAAAATGCAGACATTTTTGGATTACAATGAACTTTGGTAGCTTATTTCTTCTTCATGCAGTGTTTGTTTCCAATCATTTTTGTTGGAAAAGTTACACATAATAGTCTAGTTTGTGTGGTTTAAATTTCATATCACTCCAAGAAGTTATGAGTGACTGAGAAGCATTTTAGTAGAGGGAGGTTTAGTCACAGGTGTGTTTTTTTGCAACTTTTTTCGTTGTTTTTTCACATTTCAAAACACTTTTGCAAACACAATGAGTCAAATGAATGATGTTCTTTCATCAATGTGTTTGTATTCCAGTTTTGAATCACATTATAGTTCAAAGGTTTTTCATTTGGGTAGGTTTAGAAACCAAATTTCACCTCCAAATGTGTTTCTAGGAAAATTTCAGCATCTTTTTTCAACACTAAGACATTATAATCTTGCAATCCATCCAGCCAAATGACTCAAAATTGAATTTACATCATCTACAACACCACATTACAAGATTGTACGGTTGAGATTTTTATACATTAGACTTATAGCACTTGAAAAGTAAAAATGCTTTTATACACATTTAGGCTTTAGGCAATGAAGGGCTAAAGCATCTTTTTACATGGATTGTTTTACCTACCACTAACCCACTTGTATAAAGAGCTTTGCTAACACCTTCTAACACACAACATTAAGTGAGTGGCTTTTGAAGCTTCAAAAGCCACTTAACCCCTAAAGGCCCATTGTCCCTTGGGGGGGGGCAACATGGATTTTGGGCATGTTCCTATGACCTCAACTTTTTGAAACTTCCTCATAGTGTAGAAAAACTTATAAGCTTTGTGGGAATATAATTTTTACTTCAATTGGTGCCTAGGAGCAAAAGTTGTACTAGGAATAGCCCAAATTTCAACTTGATGAGCAAAAAAATAAATCCACAAAAATCTAAAATTAGAATTAATTTTTTTTCTTTATAGATTATTTTTTTTTCTATGCATGTGTGAAGCTTTGATTCATTCCATTTGGATTAGTAATGTCAAAGTTATGAACAATCTTGTTTTTGGGGCAATTTGAGCATCTTCTTCAAAAAATAACTCACAGGATTCATGTTTTAATGCAATTTTCACAATTTTTCAAAAAAATTGTATGACAAGGTGAAATTTTCTTACTCAAACAATGCCACCATTGGGATTATTGTGTTTCAAATTCCATCTTAGAACTATTGATGAATTAGTTCTTCTTTCAATCTTGGACCTTCTTCTACTTGACAGAATGAAAATCAATTGGGATTTTTTGAATTTTTTTTCCCTAGACCCTCAATCAATTTTTCAACCAAAATAATTCAAATTCAAAATTTGTAGTGCAAAATATTCCACAAATGGCGGTCAAAGTCATTTGAAATTGCAAGCCAATGTTCCAAAAATCTTTTTTCTTGAACTTTGATTGTTAATATCTTACAGTCCGGTCAAACTTCATGAAATTTTTACCATACAATTTCAAACAAGTAAAATACAAGATCCTATGGTTAAATTTTAATACAAGTATTTTTGTTGTTTTCTTGGAAGAAAGCAACAAAAATGGCAGTTTTCAGTGTTTTTTGATGGAAAATTGGTCTTGGGCATTTAAGGGTTAATTTGGCTTAATGAAATTTAGGTGCATTAGAGTACCTTAACCTTGATTATTTAACACCTCATACTCGTATTTTGAGCCATTGATAAGCATCGAACATTGCAACCTAAGGTGAGCAACAGTAGTGGAAAAACTTAAAGGACGGACCTATCACTGCGGGGAAAGGCGGGGTGCAATATTTAGTTCTTGACCGAGGGGAAAAAACACTATTCATGTACATGTTTAGCTTTGGAAAAAATGTACAAACCAATATCTGATGCTATCCATTCAAAAGTTGCAAGGTCACCGTGGCACGAGACACTTTCATGTGAAAATCTTTTCTATCTTCATAGAATTAGGGCTACCTAGAAATATGGAAGCAATTAATGACACCATATTTGACTTCCCATGATGATTGACATATGTGTGGTCACTTTCACAAAAAGAATGGATGAAAATTGGCAAGTTCCCACTCACCAGATGAGTTTTTTGTCATCCAAAGGACAAAAAAAACGTCCGCCTCATCCTGCAAGGGTTAAAACAAAAAAATTGCAATTACCAGGATGCTTGACGAGCTGTGGAGCGGCCCTCCAAGGGCCTGGTTTTTTCTCTAATGGATAGGGAACAACGACTCGGCTTGACTTGCAAGCGCAGTTCTCAGGCCATAACTTCACAAAACCAGCTTCAAAATTACAAATGCATCACCAAATTAACAGAAGTGAGGGTATTGCTAATCATAACTTCACTAATCCAACCTCCAAAATTCCAGTTCCATCACCGCGCTAAATCGGGACACCGTTTCTAGACCGCAACTTACTTCTGCACAATTACCGATCCATTGCAACACCCAAATGAGAATACCGCTACACCGTAACTGCACTACAACAGCCTCCCAAAATTACAGATGCATCACGGAAATGAGAACATCACTGCACCTTATCGCTTCTCTAACTGAGACTGCAAAATCACAGATCCATCACCAAAATGGGGACAGCCCAACACCATAACTTCATCAAATCAGCTTCAACCTCTAAAATTATGTACAGATCCATCACCGCAWCGCTACTCCACTRCCTCCGTAAACCAAGGTACAAATTTTACAGATTCATGACTGAAATGAGGATATCGCAAAACAAAACTTCACCAAACCAGTTTSTACAATTMCMCATCGAGCGTGTACCGAATTGAAATGAGTTTACCGCTACACCATAACTGTACTAAAACGGTCTCCAAAAATTACAGAAATGAGAACATCACTTCACCAAGTAACTTTGCTTACTCAGCCTCCAAAATCATGGATTCATCCGGTACCCAAATGGGACCGCGCTGCACCATAACTTCACTATTAATCAGCTCCAACCTTCAYAATTAATGCCACGTCTCCGAAAGGGAGACATGGATCGCTACACCATAACAACTCTATACTAAGCTACAAATTTACAGCTCCATCACCGAAGTTAGTGAGGATGCATATCGCTAACCATCACTTCACTAACCAGTTTCCAAAATTACTGACCCATCACCCAAATGGGGAAGATGCTACACCTTAACTGCACTAAACCCGCCTCCAAGATCAACCAGAGAGCCATCACCCAAATGGAGTCATGCATCGGGCGCTAGTTATCTCGTCAATTGCTTCAACTAAACCAAGCTACAAATTTACAGATCTCTCCATCATCGAAATGCGGATCCAGCTAACCAAACCRGCCTCGCTCCCAAATCACAGCTCCATCACCAAAATGCGGCCATCGCTAGGTTCACGATCGATCGACCCCAAAGATCGATAGATTCCAACAAATGCAATCTTCTGCAATTACACCGAAACACCAAAAATCGTTGTACCTCGATCAAGCCCCGGCGCTCTGTCGCAAGCTTGTCGCGACTTTTGTCTCCTTGGTGCCACTCCTGGTAATGGTCGCGTACTCCTTCGAACACATAGTGCCATAGCCGGCGCCATAGTACGAGGAGACCCCGGCGAAGTCCGCCCCCGATGCCATCTCGTTCATCAGCTTCACGTAGCCGTCGCGCAGCCGCGACAAAATTCCAAGACGCACCGGCTTCGTCCCTTTGGGAACACCAAAACTTGGGCAGCGTTGTTGCTGGAGGATGGGTTCCACGCAACTTGGCAAACGAGTCGCCGCCAGTTCGCAGTGCTCCAACACAGGCTCCAGGGCACTGCATCGCTTCGCCCCCTGGCAGTAGGATCTTGACGACGAAGACGACGACGACRTCTGCTTTTTTCTCGCATTACTTGGGTTATGGTTCGTGTTCGACTCCCCGTCGTCTGGTGCTTCTCCTTGCACACGCATGCTGCGGTTACAATTTTGTACTTCGGTAGAGATTGTAGCGGAAGCTATGGTCGACGGCTATTATTCACTAACGCCTGCAGCATCGATTGACGCCGACAACTGATCCAGTCACCGACAGAGTGAACAGCGTAATTCGTACAGAAGCAATCTTACCAACAGCAGGTGCAGACATCAACATACTGCAACCTTACGCAACAATTTTCGAGTTTTCCAGGGCCTCCACTAGAAGCAAGAGTAAGGATCAAAAAACCGGCACAAAATCACCCTAACCTTCAGTTTGTAACACAGCAACTTCGAGCTTTGCTCGTTTGCTTGCTTGCAGTACACACACTAACTAGAATTCCTGGGAGCAACTTGCAGCTTTGCTTAGGGTACACTATACAAATAAAATTCTCCGAGCTAGCACCTTGCAATTGCATGGAGCTCTTCTCAGATCAGAGTAAACTAGATCAAATTCCTCCTTGGTACTTTGCTCAGATACCAACTAGAATGTGAAGTACGATCGAACAAGACTAGACTAGCAAGGTGAGCTGATACCGATCGATCTGACACAAAATATTGGCAGGCATGCTGTCGATTGATTTGAAGTCCAGGAATTCGCCCGGAATTCGTACAGACTGGCATGGAATATATTCTATGAGGCCGGAGGAGCCATTGTCCGGGGTGGGAACTCGCTTTATCATGTGCTGGAGCTAGCTACTGCTTGCATGTAAGACAGAAATTTGACGGAGGAGAATATGCTGGGATTCTAAGCCGGAGGAGAGCTAGCAAGCTTTAGACCATTTCGAATGCAATTTGAGACTGGCTAGCTCTTGGGACTTGGGACTTGGGACTTGGGAGCACTTGATGTCTTTTTATTCGTAGGTAGGCTGAGTGGCGCACTGATCGATGAACTGCGCGCAGCAGAACAGAACAAGAACGAGGCTCCTGATGTGCTGCAACAGTGATCGGCTAAGTTATGTCATGACGTGGAGGTTCGACGACGGCCGGGAGGTCGGGACCCCGAGTATAATAAGGAAGTGACTAGTTTGACAGGCCGGAATGGTACTTGGATTCAGATTAATTGTGGTACAGTATGTACCTTAATATTATTTACAGTGGTCCCAACAAGCGTGATTTTCATGCATTTGCTTCAGACAGTGACTCAGTGAGTGCTCAATGATCGAGTAAAAATTCAACTTGAACACTCGTAATTAATATTATTCAGAGGACAGAATTTTTAGGTGTAGTTACGTCAAGCTGGAAGCACCTTTTTATGACACTTTGACAGAGGAAGCCAAGAAGCAACTATCCTTGTCGGTCTATTGAGACCAAGTGAACTTAGCGTGAATGAAAGAGTCAGTTGGGGTAGTTCCGTTCTACTTATTAGCTATGCCCCCATTCCAAAGGCATATTACAGTAAGTTAGCAAGTGGTCCTTTCTTTGAGACTTTCTTTTGCACTTTAAGAGACAGTACACTTTCAAATGTCAAAGGTCACTAAGATTGAATTTTTTTTTTCGTTACACACTCAAATGTGAATAAAAATGATTGCAGGAAGAAAAATGAATTTCCAAGGTACTATATTATAAGAAAGATATAAAATGATCTAACCCATTTTGCACCTCCGTCCGTCAAGCCTTTTTTTTTTTTCCTATTCATGAGTATGATATGTACATTTTGATTGGAAAAAATAGAATGTTCATATTCCCTTGGTTGACAGCCCTTGTARGGTTGTGGGCAATCGAGCTTTTCCGCAAAAATTAGCCACGATTGAGACGACGACCACTCACTGGTGAGCTGAATTGATAATTATATAAGATATATAATCAAAAACGGTGGCCGTCGTGATGACAGAACTTCATTTTCTGTTGTTGTTTTTTGCTTTTTTTCGGAACCAATATGATAACTACTGAACAGCCCTTGTCGGTCTCAGAGTCTGATCGATGATCCACCAGGCGTCGACGATTCAATCTGATCCGTACATTCGGGAAGTGGCAGCAGTGAGTGAGTATGGTGGTCAGTGGATCGGATATCAAAGGAAGTTTAAGTTTAAGTCATCAGTCAGACAGTCACTGGCCGGCCGGGGGGCATGTTGGTGGAGTGATGAGTGGCAGGTTGGTTGACCTTGCCGGCACACAACATATTGTACCAGAATAATAATCATACTCTTGCCCTGTGCTTCAACAACTCCCCATGGGTTTCCGAAAAATAATATTATTTAATAATTATAATCATACCTTGTGAAAAATAAACAAACAAACATTAAGCTTATCAGATGTCGCCATTTTTCGTACCACAGCCAGTCCCAAAATTCGAATCTTTCACTTAGTAGAATCTCTTTTACTCAATATGTCCAGGATCTTTCACTTAGTAGAATCTCTTTTACTCAATAGGTCTTGGACAGGTTTGACAGCATTGGTTAACAAAGGTTTATTGGCTTATAGAGGAGCAACTTAGAGATTAGTCTAGGGCTTAAATCAATTTACAGAAAGAGACCTAAGAAAATCTAATATCTTACCCACCGTCCACCGATCGCCTCCACAATGAGCGCAAGTCAAGGTATCATAACTTACCCCAACGTGGTTAAAACACCTCCGGCCAGTTTCAACCGGCCCATGCCATTCCTCCCGTCCTCCATGGCGGAGAAACTATAGACCTGATTTTGTGAAAAAGGGAAATTTCTTTCTACTTTGAGACTACAGTTGGAGTGGGTTTTTTGTTTGGACCCCCATTTTTCAAAAAAATACTCCGTATAATAAAAATACAACAAAATTGTTCAAGTTGCAACTGAATCATGAGTGCCAGTGGGTGGCGGCCTGGTGGCTTGGTGGGTAACTTTTAACTTAGCCCGGCCAATTGAACGGGCTTGCTGTCGGTCCTTGAATTCTTGGAACTCCAGTTATCATGAGCAGCCCCCGCACAAGGCTCCACTGAGCAACTCATTCTTTGAGGGATCAGCATTACGTAAGAAGTCATTCCTGATGATGAAAGCAATTTAAAATTCCTACTACGGTGCTAGTCAAGGTGCTTTCTGCATACAAACAATTTTTAATTTTTAATTTTTTAATTCTTTTTTAATTTTTAATTTTTTTTGAAACACATGGACACTTTCCATTGCAAAGGGAAACCCTACAGCGAACCAGAAGCAAAAAGCCCTGCCGGAATTTTTCACGTTTTAAACCAACCTAACCGCACACACCCCACCCATAAAGGCATAAAACCAAGGGAGCCCATCAATTTTTTTTTTTTTTTTTTTTTAATATTTTAATTTTTTGAAAGGAAGGTGAATTCATTTCAAAGCAAGAAATACAACTCAGCGGTGAATAAGGTAGGAGGTCCAAAAACGGAGTAGGTTCTAAAACCAATCAGGCTCTCGAGGTACATTTTGCACTCTCCAAGTCTCCAATGTACAAGCAGTCTACATTTGAGGAAGCGGTCGGTTTTAGAGCCCATTGAAATGCTCTTTTCTGCAACTTCAAAAATTCATAATTAATTCCACAAAGCTCCAAAAAATATGAAACGACTTGGGTTAGATGCCAATTCCACTTATCTTTCTAGAAAAATTTATTGAAAATTATCTCAAGCAGTTTCACCTTGCCAAAATTCAGCTTCAACCTTTAGATGGGCGTTTTATGGACCTCCTACCTTAGTACCCCACAAGTTTCTTTTCAGTTTATTTATATTATCAGTTCTGTCTCTAGAGTTTCAACAAAAATCAGTAAAAAAAGAAAAAGTTTTTGTGAGGAGAGTCAAATCATTTTGATTGCCTATGTGTCTGTCGGTTCTGGTGTTTGAGTGTTTCACAACAGCTGAAAGTTAGGTAGGCATACCCATTCTCGACCCCTTCCCGATTTTCGACCCCTATTTTTTGACCCCAAACCAACTTGTTCATAATCCAACTCTAGTAAAGTTCTCTTTCGTATAGAAATATGGTAGCCAATCCATTTATGATCAGCCACCTATTTTCGTATGTTAGGCTACTATATTTCCAATTAGTTGTGGTTTAGGTGACAGTTCATGCAGTCACATAATGTAGGAGTAGCAAAAAAATGTCCAGGAAGTATACACTAGAAGCCTAGAATGATCACAATTGAAAATGTAAATTGAAAGCCATMATTCATCACTTACATTGAAGCATTGTCGATTTTGAAACTAGCCTATGATTGGAAAGAGGGTGATCTATAAAACAAGAATATGTTCAAATGAAATTCTCTCAAAAAAAATTAATGGGAATTTTTTTATTGAGAAAAAAAATGCAATAAAATGTGAACTCCTTTTGAAATCTATTTCTCTACATAGGGAAATTTTTCCCTTCACCATAGCCGTACTACACATATGAAAAATTGTTAAGTGATCGGAAATGGGTTGGCTACCTTAGAGCATCCCCACCTGACTTGCAAAATGGCTGACTTGTCCAAGGCGGCTTGCAAAAGTGCCCCACCCGTCTTGCAAAACGGATGAACTTCTTAAGAGGTCAGCTCCAAAACCTCTAACGGCTTGCAAAAGTAGTGGTTTTGCAAGCCAAAGCTTGGCTTGCAAACAGTATAAGACAAAATAAAGTGCATGAAAAGTCCACATGAGTGGGTATTGCCTCCTATGAAAAGTCGCCACTATAGTTTGCTATTGTCCTTGCTATTGTCCTCCTTGGCTTCTTAACAAGCCATGGGTGGGGCGTCTAGCTTGCAAAATGGATGCCCTCCCATTTTGCAAGCCAAATCCCACCCACACTTTGCCAGGTGGGTGGGGATGCTCTTATAATTGACAAAACTATTCTTCAAAAAGTAGGAATTCAATTTAATGTCGGGACGCTAATATCATAAATTTGGGAGCTACTTGTTTTCACTTCAAATATTCATAAAAAATTGAAAACAATATTAAGATAAAAGAAATACACTTAGCAAATCTCCAAAAGGCTTATCAACACAAAGTAATTGGTCATAATTCATGATTACAGAAGAAGGCACATTTCTGGGAATTATGGGTATGTCTACCTTAGAAGTCTTGATGCACCAAGCTACAATATCATGTACACACCATGCTTGATGCCAAAGGCCAACAAGGAGACTAGCTTGGTGCCAAACAGAGCTTTTGTTTTCATTTTTTATGAAGTGCCAAATTGGCAATGTAAAATGTTATGGTGGTGCTCCAAATTTTCAACATTCATCCACATATTGGATAGAAAACACCACATGAGCACACATCGCATATCCATAATTCTATTTTCATCCACAATCTGGCGATTTTATCCAAGACTTTTTTCTAATATGTAGCTTTCTGGCAAAAAACTTCATAGTTTGTTGTAAGTTTTTAGCCGAGTTATTGGTTTTGAGTGCAATCTCACTCAAAAGCCAAATTTAAAACCCCGTTGCCAAATAGGACCCTCGCATCAAGCCATGATGTTGTAGCTTGGTGCTCCAAACCCCCTTTTCAATACTATTCTAAATGAATGGCATGATTGACACATATTTTTCATAATGATTGAGGTGCTAAAAAAGTCACATACTACAAAATAATTGTTTTTCATATTAAATTTTTTTGATAATAAGAATAAACAACCAAAATCTTAACATTTATTTTTAGACAAACCAAACCCTACAAGTAAGAAAGTATTTTACTATGAATTGGTTAAATATGATATGATTATTGTGGAATGGTTTTAAAGAATAAACAAATGACATGTGACAATTGACTGAACTCTAAAAGTAAAAATTACAAGCAACTACTCTATACAAGAGGTTTTGTCTCCAAAACACAAGCTCCTTTTCAAGCCAAGGTTGCTAATCAAACTTCTTCAATCAATGCAAAGCCACCTTTCTTTTGGTTTAGAGCAACCATTTTATTAAAATCCAAATATATATAACACAACTAATTCTTAAACAATAGACCAATCCAAAGGGTTGGACCGTTGGATTTTTAGAGAATCTTCAAGAACACTCTTTTGATACTCCTCTACATGTAAACTTCTTTGGTGTCATTCTCTTTGTCTTTCCAAAATGCATCTATCAATCTAAGTCTTAGGGTTTTGAACCACAATTTCAACTCGCATTGGAAAGTTTGATAAAAGAAAATTGAATAGTGGCTTTGAAGTTGTCCATTGCCTTGAAGAGACCACAATTTCATCATTCATTTGTCCTTTGAACAAGCTAATATACATGATGCCCATCTAAGAAAGATTTTGAAATCTAAATTTGGGCACCCCTCCCAAGCTCAAATGTCCATTAAGGGTTAATGTTTTGAAGTTACTATTCAGCTTAGAGTAAACTTGCCAATCACTGCTCAAAAAAAATTCAAATCATTCTCCACATAAATATAGAAACTTGCATATTTTGAAATTTGGCTTGATTATTCAATGTCATGTTAAGATTTACCTTTAAAAAAAAATGCAAAAATAATTCTCCTACAAATCTTATTGCAATTTAATGGCAATGAAGCTAAAATCAAGTTAAAATTTACTTGCAACCCTTCACCGCTATCATTTAATGGTGATGCAAAATCTGAATCCATCATAATTGAATTGGTAGTTGAATTGTGCAATTAGTAATCGATAACTAGGAGGGTTGTTGTGCGGTTATCGGATATGTGCGGTGAATAGCCGGTTTACTCTAGTCACTACAAGAGAAAGGGGTGTTTTAAGTGAGTATTTAAGTATAGTCCTAGACACAAGATTATAAGTAATGATCTTTTTTTAGTAAAAATTTACTTGAAGAACATGAAGTTTTAGTAAAATTTTACTAAAAATCTCCTTAAAGGTCATTACTTATAATCTTGTGTCTAGGACTATACTTAAATACTCACTTAAAACACCCCTTTCTCTTGTAGTGAGTTAGTTTATGTTTTGTATGCCAATTTCTATGTTCAATTTCTCATATTCGGTGATTGACGTTTCTAGGCACTAGAATCACAATATTTAAATAGTTAAATAAATTGAATAGGGGTGTTAAGGGGACTTAACAATTAAAGGGCCTTACTGTAGAAAACTATAGATGTTTGAAACATGATGTACAACCCCGGACACTTCACAAACTATTGATGTAGAACAAAGGTACACTGAATAGGGGGATTAAGGGGACCAAACAATTAAGGGGACTAAATGAGAGGAACTGTAGATGTTCAAAACATGATGTACAACCCCCGAACACTTCACTCACTGTTGATGTATAAAAAAGGTAGATATTTATATAGTGTGAAATGTCAATTAATTAGTATGGGTCCCTTTAATACCCCTATTCACTGTAGATATTTTTATGATGTGAAATGTCGATTAATTAGTATTGGTCCCCTTAATACCCCTATTCATACCCCTATTCAGTGTACTTCTTTGAAGGAGTCTTCAAAAGGCGACTAACCCCAAGTTCATGGGAAATACCGTCTCCTGAATTTTAGTGTTAGAGACTAGTGGCCCGTGGAATCTGGGAACGATAAGCGGCATGCTTTCGTCAGCCCAGCAAAGCGTGATGCAAGTCATTGCTTCAGTTACTAGTGTTTGACAAATTTTTGGATCTTCTCTAACTGATTTCCTCCTTGCATGAAAATGGACTAGTTTTCTTCAATTGGTCACTCGTTGCATCCTTTGAATCACAAAAACTACTAGTATATTTTTTGCAACATCAATTTCTCACCACCAATGAACGGGGAGTATCGGCATTTAGTTACAACCTAGCCGGTTGATTTTGAAAATTTCCGAATGAGATTGAAAAGTTTCGGCAGAGGTTCCGGACAAATAAGAATTTCGGAAATGGGCCGGGTAGAAAAATCTAATGTCGGCTTTTTGCCATCCTCCCTAGGAGCATGTAGGAAAATTACCGTTTTGAAATTCATGGTTCCGGTTTTTAGCCGCCCGTGCTCATACTTTCTAGGAAATTATTTATACTAGGACATTAGGTGCAAACTGCATACTTCATAGTATTCTACTATACAACTTTACACTTTACAGACCACAACTTAAGGTAGCTACTCATTGCTGAGTAGGTGACTTAAATAAGGTATAAAATTAATAAATTGACACTACATTACTAGTTTACTAATTAATACAATAGCTAGGCGCCTGGGTAGCTAGCTTTTATTTCTTTTTAGGTTTAGCCGTTCAAGACTTCATGCATTGATGGCCCACAACCCCAGAATAACAACTAATACTTACTTACTCAACAATCAACACTCAACACTTCAGAGTTCAGCAATCAACACTCTACAAGTTTGGATTAGAGGCCACTAGTCCAAGACTGTAGGCAGTCATGCACCCCGGCTTTCAAAAATTAGGATTTATGATTTCAGGGTTTTGGGAGGTTGTCTGCCTGTCTCCCTCACACCTTGACGTTGCCGTTGTCGCCGTTTCCAAGATTATGCAGAGTGCAAGCAAGTCGACTTTGCTCTCAGATTGTCAGCCTTTTTTTCTGCTAATTTGTCTACATATTTGTTTACTTCAGCCACAAGTCCTAGTGCAAGCAATGCATCTTCCTTAAATGTTGATGTCCATGAGTAAGGGACATCAATGTTTAAGAGCTTGTGCTCACTTGTATTATTTTGTTGCATTGTTTTTTGCACATGTTGTTTTGATTATCTTGAAGGGTGTTGTATAACTATGTTGGTAGGACTCACTCCTCTTCCCATTTTTTTTTGCTGATGGTATGTTTGTATTTGTAAATGATGGCTTGTACACTCCTCTCTCCATTTTTTTGGCTGATGTTGTGTTGATATTTGTGAATGTTGAATGTTGTGTGTCATGTCATATGTACTAACCAGCCTCCAGAAAATGAATGGACCCTCTTCTAGATCTGTGCATTTTAGGAAGGCTTAATCCTTGGCCTTAAATTTGTAAGGACAATGCCAAGTTCAAATCCTACCAGGGATATGGCTATATGCTAAATAATACTTTTACAAGCAATACAAAACAACTTAAGGAAGAAAGCAAAAAAATATAGAACCGACCACATTTGTGCCCTATAGGAAATTTTCCGATTGAAATTGGACAATGGCAGCAATGCCACTGAGAGAAAAATGAAGTTTTAGAAAATTGACCGGCTAATTTTGCAACCTCTCGGCACACTTCCGAGAAGATTTGAAAAAACACGAGGTGGATGGAAGTTTCCCGGAAATCCACCGTTTAGCCCACAAAACTCCTCGGACTGTGCTCACCACCCAATGTCTTCCAAACTTAAATTGGTATTGGCTAAATTGCTAGATTCATGTACTGTAAAAAATAGTTTCAAACACAAAGTAATAATTAATACTACATCCTTGGCAAGAATTGAATTTGGTTGATATCCTACATTGTTTGAAGTTCAAGGATCCTCCCAACTCATCCAAGGTGGAGTTGAGAATAGTAATGAGAAGTATGCATGAAAATGAAAGAGTTTAAGAATCAAAGTTTTCACTTTATTTAATCAGTTCTTCTATTGTCTTTGCAAAATATTGCTTAGGATTGGCATAGAAATAAAATGCATGTGGTGTATTTTCAATATGCATTTTACAATATTATCTTAATTCCTCAAAACTTAAGTTGTCAAAACATTAGGAAAAATTTGAACCCTGGAAGGAGCCGCGAGTTCTGGTGCAATTAGAGAAAAAAAAAATATTTTTTATTTTTACAAAATTAGATCTGACGTGGTACTAGTACGACCACGTCATTGCCACGTCATCTTAACCCTTTTTTTTAAAAACGGGGGGCTCAAGGGTTCAAATTTTTTCTAATGTCCCTAGTTCAACACCCTATCTTATAAATTTGATACTTGGATATGATCCTTACCTTGCTCTTGTATTAACCATTGAATATTATTCCACGGTGGCTAAAATCTGCCAAGTGTTCAAAAGAAATGGATAATTAAAATATCCTTCAATTTTGGGGGGCATCAATTGATTTCGAGTCCTACCAATTTCCTTCGGTTTTGTATCATTTGTTTTCAAAATGCAATTGATTTTTCTTTTCATCTCAATTGGCTAACTTTGAACTATGTATTGTTTTTTCTAATCACTTATGTGTCCCACGCCCTAGCAATTCTATATTTTTACTCATAACAAATGGCAAGTGTCTTAGTGTGCAAAATAAAGACAATCTCCAATCATACATTGATGATGTCAATGTACATTAAATATTGTTTATCAATGGGACAAGGGGCCCTTTTGCATCCAGCCTCCTAGGGTGAATGCATGAAAGATTGAACGGTTTTTGTAGGGTTCACTAGTATTGGCAAGTACTAGTGACCTTTTGGAAAAAAATATTTAAAAATAAGATAAAATATGGGTAATTATCATGATACTACAAATATCATGTCACCAAAATTTGAGACCCAAAAAAATTTACGTCAAAAGTTATTCACAAAATAGAGTAACACATTTTTTGAAGAAAATAGACACTTTGACTTTTAATTTGTAAAAAATAGGGAAAAAATTTTTTTAATAAAAAATAATCTATTTGGGAGAACTTTATGATAATGAGATTTCACCAAAATAATGATCTTAAAACCATATTTAATGTTCAGAAGTGCGCGCGCAAGGGAGCCCTATATTCCACGCATGTAGAAGACATAAAATAATGTTTTTTTAAATTTCCTTGGGCAGTTGCATGCCTTCCTAGTGTGCAAATAGACCACAAAAATTCCAGCTCTAGATCATTAATTTTGGGTACTCCCCAGTACTAAAAACACCTAAATTGCAAAGTGTGATAAATTAGCTAAATTGACATTTAAATGTAAAATGATTTTTTAAAATTTCTGAAAAATAAGGAACCTAATTGCTGTAAAGCTAGACATCTCCAATTAAAATTTCAAATTAATTCAGTTCATAATTCAAAAGTTATAGTGGATAACAACTCCGCCATTCCAAGTGTGACGCAAAAAAACGGTCGGTCTTTCATGCATTCACCCCCTACATTGAACAAACTAAGTGTCTTATATGACTCCTCAAATAATCCATCAATCTTTGAATTAACCCCTAAATGCCCAAGGTACCAAAATGTGGTGTCAACAAAACTTTGAAGATGAAGAAAACCTAACTAAGTTGCTATATTAGTAGATTGTATTTTTAGTAGATGCCTATTAAGGTATAGCTTTAGCATCGAAAATCCGATGGAAAATAAATGACTATGATTTTTCTACTCAAGATTTTATGCAAGGATACCTTGAGTAATCTTGACTTTTCCTCGTGGTGAGGGCTCTTGAAAATGAGCCTCAAATACACTAGATCTTGGAGACAAAATAGCATAAGAAATTCATTTAAAAAAATATAGAGTATATTTTGAGAAGCTATATATTGATTGGAGTTGTACATAGTGGACCTTATAACCTCATATACTTTGATTGATGACATTTTTAGATTCACCATGCAAAAAGTGGATTGAAATATTTTTTAATTTTGACACCCTTTTGGTTAAACATTATAATCTTTCAACTCATAAGTGATGTTTTTTCCCAATGGAATCTCTAACATGTCTATTTTGAATTTGTACAGTTACAATCCAAAAAAATTGATAAAATTTATCAAAATTTCATGTTTATGTTCAACTTGGAGCAAATTTTTAGAAGCTGAAAACAGACCTTGGGCATTTAGGAGAACTCCTTCACAAGCATATAGAGAAGTACCTTCTTAGCATAGAAAAGACCATTGCTTGCATTGTTATACAATGTTGTATACTATCTTGAAGATGAGGAAGGTATGTATACCCATAGTTAACATTGGCCAAAATGCAACAATGACATTTGCACCAAAAAAATGTCAACAAAAAAACTAGATGTTGATGGCAAGATGTACAAAATCAAAACATGAGAGCAAAATGGGAACTCATGAACTAGTATGTCAAAAATTACAACATAACAAATGATGAAAGTTTGTAGTAAAACCATGTAGGTATGTGTAACCATTTCAACTCCAAAATCAATACAATTACTCATCATTATAACATTCCAACCAAAATTCAATGAGTTGTACATTCAAAGAGTTCCCCATTTACAATTTTCACTTGAATGCTCCAAAAACTTTACTTACCACCATGGTTGCTAGCATGTGAGCCTAGGATCTTGAGCCCATGAGCTTAGGAGCCTAGGCTTCTATGTTATTGGTACCTATATTATAGATAGCTTTCATAGTTATAGGATATTTATATTATAAGTGTGTATATTATAGGTATTTATGTTATAAGAACCTTCCACAATTATAGGATGTTCATATTAAAGGTGTCTATATTGTAGGTACTTATATTATAAGCAACTTCAATGGTTATAGGATGTTTGTATAATAAGTATGGAAGTGCCTAATTATATGATGGGTGTTTGTATTTTAGGTACACATGTTATAGGCACCATCCATGGTTATAGTATATTTATATTTTAGGTACCCATGTCACAAACACCTTTCATGGTTATAGGGTACTTATACTATAAGTATGTATGCTACATACACCTTCAATAGTTGTAGAATACCTAGTTACACCTAGGCTCAAGGCTCATAGGCTCCCATGCTAGCGTCATTGTATTTACCACCAACCACTATGCAAGCTCTATCATGACTTTTGTAGTTTCTATTCTTGAAGCAGTTGACTCATTAATGCATTCCTAAATATCTGAATTTCTTAATACCAAATTATCATGCATGAATCAATTGCATAATTTGAGTTATAAGGTCACTCATCTTAACACATGGGTGTGCCGCGTAGTGTGTACCTTACTTTCTAGAGGGTACTGTTCACTACTAATTTATAGTGGTGCAAATGTGATGGCTTTTGAATTGTATCACAAACAAGAGTTCTACGTAAGGAGTTACAAAATTTTTCTCGACAGTCACTTTATTTAATGAATATTCATTGAATGAAGCACAAAACATTTCATAACATTCATCATCACCCCCAACGGATGGTTAAGCATTTTTGGGATAGAGTGATAAGGTAGATTGCTCTTAAAGCAACCATTTAAGAGTTGAATGCGTTTTCAGGGATGCTAAACTCCTTGAAACAATTTTCAATAAATTTTCATGGGAAGAAAAAAGGAATTGGCATCTACCCAAGTTGTTTCATATTTCTTGGACCTTCAAGGAATTAGTTACAAATTTTTGAAGTTGTAATGCAGTGGTCACTAAAAGCAACCACCTCCTGAAATGTACACTTCTGGTACATTGAAGAAAGAAAAATGTACCTCTGTATCATGATTGCTTTTAGAGCATGGGCGCTTTAAGAGCAGACTACCTTAGACCATGGAAGATTGCAGCAAAGGCAACTGAAGTGGCTTATGAATAGTCAAACAGATCTTGTTCATTCTGGAAAAATAAATGGTTTTTTGTGTACAGTAAAACTCTGTGAGAATTGTTAGTAAAACTTTGTGCCACTTTGTTACAATTTAAATTCCATTCTTTTGTGTACCACTTTGTACAATTCTGTTCTTTTTGTGTCTCCCTTTCTGTGTGCAACTTTGGACTACCCCCAGGTGATCCTTTCAGTGGGGTTCAACTTTTAGACTTAACTTTAGAAGACTAGGAAATGTCTCCCAGGTCAGTCTCCCTTGTTAAGCGTAGTAGCTGTCTACCCCAGAGTATTAAAAATCGTTGATATTGGTCATGGCAGGGTCACTTTGCAGTAGAAACTGGCCACTGGCAGAGAAAATAGAGTTAATCATAAAGTGAACCCCAAGCTATAGAAGGGGTGTCAAAGGAAGACTTCAACTAAAGAAGGTTGCAATGGAGTACAAAAGAAACGCAACAGGAACAAACTCCATTAGATCAAGTTTGGGTGTTTTCAAGGAGTTTCATATAGAACAATGCCCGAGGAGGAGGGCATTTTTTTGGGAAAAAAAAGGGCCGATGATGAGGGTGGAGATGAAAGTTGTGGATGAAGAATCCGTAACCCACAATCACATATGGAAACTCACGTAATTGTGAATGACGACCTGATTGCGGCAAATAACCCACCCTCAAAATGAACGGGAGGTTTGATGGTGGTATTTTATATATTGTGTTTTGGTCCATTAGGAAAAATTTCAGCCCTGCGGAGGGTTGTTAAGACTTCATTTTTGGCACCCCGCTGTGCTAATATAGAAAAATAAAATAAAATAAATGTTTTTTTGAAAAAAAATATGAAAAAACTATAAAATATTTTTTTTAAAATAGTCAATATGTCATGGCGTTGACGCGGCACCAGATGTGATGTGTCAGATTCCAATTTTTTTTTTTTTAAATTATACACACATATATATACTGTAATTGCAATGCAGGGGGTGCGAAACTCGCAGTCTCTTTGAAGGCTGAAAATTTTCCTAATGAAACCTCGTTCATCCGGCTCCTGGTCCTTCATTGCATACCCTTTACGTTTAACTCTAATCTGCACAACTTTTTTCTTGTTCTTGCCCAGAATTTGAAACTTGCATGGAATTAGGGTCTATAGCAGTCCATGGAATCATAGGATCATACACTTAGATAATAAAAGGACCTACATCAATCAGGAACAAGGAGGATCCCAAAACATGTGGAATACAAATTTATTGACCTCAAGCACAGCATGTGAAAGAACGCTCAGCAGCTTACCATCTAGAAGTCCAAAGTCAGTGCTGTAATCCACAGGAAAGACTAAGTAAGGGAACAAGGGAGTCATTTAAACAAAGGATTAAGAAAAATATGCCCTTGGAAGAAATTAGGCTAATACAAATTCAAGCAGAAAATTTACAGTTATGATACATACAGTGAGTGAAACTATAGCCAAGAAGATCATACAAGCCATAACATTCAATAGCAAGCATGGTCTCTACAGTGATGGTATGGAATATTCCACACCCAACATCCTCTGCATCCTCCACATGTCCAATTAGCTACTGATGAAGGATGTTGGGTGTGGTATATTCCACACCATCTACCCTAAGCCAAGGCAATGCCAAAGCACGCTACTGAATGTTATGGCCCATGTTACATTCATGGCAATAGTCTAATGGATGAAGAGTTGCGCGAAATTATGTACTACGATATGTCAGCTAGACGTTCAATCAATCAATCCATTCCTTATGGTTTTATGGTTTTACAAAATATCCACTAGAAGAAACATTTGTTGCTTTCAAGGCAAAAATTGCCTTAAAATTAACTTTTTTATGTTACAAAAAATAGAACATCATGTAGATTATGTTGAGAGCAACAAGGTTTTCTTCTAGGGTATTGATCTACACCTTCCTCTTCCACAAGAATGTCAAGTACGTAGAATGAGGAGACCATTGATGTGAAATTCATGAGGGTTACTTCGGATGGACGCTTCCTCATGTCAAAGGCCAAGAATAAGGTAAAACATCCCATTGCCGTTATTTGACCCATACTAGTCACCTATGAAGGTGGCCCCATTGTGGTTTTTTTAGTTATGTGAGATCTAGGCTACAATCCATGTCTTACATGATAGTGATGGAGTGATTAGTGACCACACAAGGGACTTCCAACTTTTCAGTGTGAAATCCATTACAAGGATTGACCTTTTAGGCATTCCATGTTAGAAAATATTGAGATTGGACTAAGGTAGTGAGATGAGCATCATGGATTCAGATTTTGTTGGCTATGGGATGGTCTACAGACCGTGTGGGGCCATGGAGAACTAAACACTTCAAAAATTCCTAGCTAATTCATACTTTATCAAAAATATAGAATACCAATTGCACTTGTTTCTCACACTTGTCTCCAAGTGGGAAAAAAATTGAAAAATTCAACAGTAGCGTGAGTCAAACCCCAAATTCTGACCACAATGGGCTGTCTTACCTTAAAATCTGCAGCAGAAAATACTTTTAGGGTGGAGCTTCTGCTTACCTGAAGAATCAAGCACCATGAGAGTGGTTGCAGGCCTTTGACGCAATTGCGTCCATTGTTGCTCCTGAGACCATATGGAAACCTCAGCTTGGCAATGGCACTCCAACMTGGTCTTTGCTAATCTCCTGGAGCCTTGGAACTTCCTAAGGTAGACTGCTCTTAAAGCGACCATTTAAGAGCTAATTGCGATTTCAAGGAAACAAAACTTCTTGAAACAATTTTCAGTAAATTTTCACAGGAAGGAAAAAGGAATTGGCATGTAACCCAAGTTGTTTCATATTTTTCCTGACCTTCAAGGAATTAGTTACAAATTTTTGAAGTTGTAATGTAGTGGTCACTAAAAACGACCACCTCCTAAAATGTACACTATTGGTACATTGAAGAAAGCAAAATGTACCTCTGTATCATGATCGCTTTTAGAGCATGGGCGCTTTAAGAGCAGACTACCTTATGTCATGACAGACACTCTGAAGGTGACTCCTTACATGGTTGGCAACCTCATGTAGGACAATTAGAAGCTTCAGGTAATAAAGCCTCAAGTCTAAAACCGAACACCTAAACCCTAAACCTAACCTTAAAAACACACAAAAAACAATCAAACTCACTCCATTTTGCTCCTCATTATCTTGTTTCCTTTCCAATTTTCAGGGCAAGATGGATATTTTCATGGTGATGGGACTTACTCTTTCAGGTGGAAAAACGTAAGCTAGTGATGTCAATGATTGATTTTCCATTAAATCAGATGCTCAGGTTAGTTTTTCACATATTGTACCTGCACAGTACATCATGAACATGAAATTCATTACTTTGGTGAAAATTCACTGAATTGACAATCAGCAGAAATCTGTCGATCTCCATAAAAGCTAACCTATAGTAATAAATTAATTCAAAATTGGGTTTGCACCATGTGATTTTAAATTGATTATTAAAGCAGAAACATTCACTAGATAGTCACATTTTCATAAACAGCTTTAAAACCTCAACACACAAAACTTAGTGGAGATGGTGGACTCACCGTCTAAGCCTGGCTGCCTGGAGAGGCATCATTAAATGTACGATAGTATGTAGTCGTCGTGCTATTCGAACAGACCTTCAATCTTCATTGCAAGGGGAGTTTCTCCATGACTGCCAGTAGCGTGAGTATATTGCTCCTGTCAAAATTCTGTAGGTTACTGCACAGAAATAATATTTGAGTAGTGATTTCCTCCTTAAATTCTCAGTAATTGCAAGCGTGGGATATGCTCATTTTAGGGAGGGACTCACCATTCCTTCAAGTCCTTGCTCTGGCGTTGCCATGGGATTGGCCTCCCAGAAGCAGGCCTACCTCGACAGAAACCGACTCTCAGGAGTGATGCAAGTATAATCCACATGATTCCGACCACATTCTGCAAAATGAGAAGAGCTCAGAAATCCCTCCAGTTATTCCATTACATCACAGGCATGATTCGTAAGCGTCAATATCATCTCATTTCTGCCGGGCTGCAGACAGAGACTCCACTCAAGAAAAATCCACTGTGAAAACCTAACCCTAACCCCCTAACCCGACCGATGACAACAGAATGTATCACCACCCCGAGAAGATCAATTCCAATATCACTATGAATTACCTCAGATTCCAAGAAACGAATCACATACCACTAACAGTACATCTCCATGACCCCACCTGCTGCTAAATTTACAGAAAGATGACCAAGCCATTGCTTGATCTGCGAATGAATGATCACCTTCTTCCGCATCGTAACCTGAAAATTTCTCAGCAACACGGAACTAAACCCGAAAAGTGGTGTAACTGGAGACATGTGGCCAAGTCCATTGCCAAAAGCTACCTACCATCTCCGATCTCGTGAGCACCTAAAAACGGAGCCATTGCTTGATCTGCAATTGAAGGATCTCCTTCTTTCACATCATACTGTAACATGAAAATCCTTTAACAATACAGAAYTAAAGCAAAGTCAACCTAAACTCCATAAGAAATGTAGCTGGTGACATTTGAAGAAGYCAATTCCCACAAGCTACCTACAGTACCATCTCCAATCTCACGTGCATCACCTACAATTGTGTCCACAGGCTTCTTGTCTTGCTTAATAATGGCAGCATTGATGCTTGRAGGATTTGCCCTTCCGGAATTTGCCCTATGACTTTGATGTTGTGGTGAAGAGTGTCGTGACCCATTTAGTGTGACCTTGCCGTCTATCATGTGCTCCGTCTATCGCTACACCAAATAGTGAAATTAAGTTTCCAGTCACTAATTTATTGACATTCTATACTATATAAATATTTATTGTTTCTCTAGAAGAATGCACTACTTTGGAATCAAGTATTGTTGTAATTGGAACTCATAAATCTGCATATGTGCAAATAAAAATATTTGAAGAAATATTTGTTGACTTCGATGGCTTGTAAAGCAACCTAATTGTTAAGGCAACCTAAATTCACTAGTTAGTGTACGTGAGACTGCGGGAAACATGGTTTAATTTAAAATTCACAAAATAGGTAGGTAGTTTTTTTTTCATTTCTTGGGCATTGCATAAAAGTGATTTTCAAGTGAGCCATGATGATCTTTGTATCCATAGATACAAATGACATATGCTCAATGTGGATGATATCTCATTTACTACATACATTCATATAAAATGGAGTGATATCCTTTAAAGATTTTGTAGCAAATTAGAAATTTTATCAATTGCAAAAAAGAGAATATTTTGTTAAATAGTCCTTCAAGAAGATTTGTATTGCTTTTGAGCATTACATGGCTCAAAAAAATCCAAGGGTAGAGGCAAATTTTAGCTAGACCATTAGTTACTTAAAAAGCAAGGTTAGAGTCTTTGATAGCAAAGCTACTTATTATTGTTATTGGTAAATGGAGTTCATTGCCTTTGTTGTAAATTTAAAGCAATTCAATTGTCATTTTTCAAAATTTTGAAACAAATAAAATTTACATGAAAACAAATGTCCTAGACCATAAGAGATAGCTCAAGAGACTTTCAGGAATTTTGATCAATTTATTGTAGCTTCAAGTTGTTGTTTTTAACCCCTAATGGTCATTGACTATGCTTTCACCAAAAACGCTCCAAAACTGCCATTTCTAGTGCAAGTACCAAATTTTAGAAAAAAAACATTTTTGGACAAAAGTAACCGTAGGGTCTTGTATCAAAATACTTTGACTCTATTTGTAGTGAGCTGCCCAAAATCGCTATGTTGCTAGAAATCGCTATGTTGCTAGTTTGGTCCTTTAGGGGTTAATGTTGTGCCAAGAATTATTGCATGTGATTTTAATAAGTATTATGATATGTTTTAAGTTCCTCATTTTTTTGAATTGTGGAGGAGTATTCTAAGACATCTTTCAAAATTCACTTTAAACAAAAAAACTACTTAAGTTGGTTTTCTAGTTTTCTAGTCAAATTCTTTTCAATTTGGATTTAAAAGTTTACTAAATGGCTAAAGTGAGTTCAATTATGTGAAAATGGTCATTGTCATTGTCATATAGACCGAACAAACAAACAAACAAACTTCATTCCTTGTGTCTATTACATTATACACTATCTATACCTAGTTTATTGGACAATTACAATTCTCAATAGCCATTGAAAATACATGTTTGTTATAGAATCAAATTGAATTTAAAAATCCCAAATTTTGTTAATGGTGAGGTTTTACAACAAGATAGAAATTTTTTATATTTAAAGACTTTTATAATTAATTTTATATTGCTATGGCATCTTTCTTCAATAAGAATTTCTTTCACTTTTGCATTTGACTATGATTCTGAAGTCAAAAAGAGTTTTCAATGGATTTCTTCAATTGTTATTTGAATATAAACTTTTAGTGTTGAAAACATTCCAAAGAATTAAACAAAATGAAAAGGCTATGTAAATTTTTTTCTAATTTTTGTTACAATTCACCACTTTCTTAGGATGTTGTTCCATGACACAGACTTTAGTGCTAATTATTTTTTGAAAGAGCCTTTTTCTAAACAAAGTAATGTTTACTCTCTTGGCATTGTCTTCACAACTTTTTTGATTGTTGCATGACTTGCCTCACGTCTATGACAAGCTTTGAGCTTTGAGAGCTTCTCAAGTTTTTTTTTCATTTCCAAGTTTGTGTTGAAATGTTAAATAAATAAAAACTTTCTTTATCATGGAATAATCAAAATTTTATTCAATAACTTTTAAAGAGACCCATAGAGAGCAAATCCATTCTGAAAGTAGCTTGGAGATTGCAAACAAGCCAAACAAGATTCTAAAGATACAAAATTGGTGTACAATATAGACTAGTTTCACTTGTACTGATCACCTCCTCAAAAATGTTGAAAGTAAAGAATCCCCAACAGTCTTAGATTCTAAACTAATCCCCCATCACACAGAATCTGCATATTCAAACCCGGAATATGCATCCCGGGCCACCAACCCCCCTCCCCGGTCATCCTCCACCCGGCCCGTCATTCTCCTACACCATTCCGCAGGAATGCAGGATCATGATCGTCAGTCCCAATTCGCAGCGCATTCATCTCACGAATCTCGCAATGTGCATGTGATTATTTTGTTTTCCACTGATTCCAGTACGAGATTTTCCAGTACAAAAGTGCTGGGGCGTTGACAGCTGATTTCTGGCAGAAGATTGGGCGTTCTCCTGGGTTACAGGATTTGCGGATCTGACAGAGAAATGCCGGCGAGGGCAGTGACTTCGAAAATTGAGTCACATTTCGTTGGTAGGGTTTAGCAATGAATTCTCCYRGAGGSCTTGAAAATTGTACATTSGTAGCTCAAAGGATTTGTGCTGAGAATATAGGAAACGATATCACGTGTTWGGTGAAAGTGATGAGCYGGGCAGGCGATCGGGTATAGAATTCGCGTCGCTTTTTCTTTCGGATCTTTMGTTTTCTTTTAGATAGTTTAGAGCTAAATTGGCTTGCCGAATTCACAGTCAGAGTGGTGACAGGATTGTTTACAATGTTGTTGTGTGTGSATTGGTGTCTGTYGGCGAGGRCGCGATTTTCTTGTTTCTGAGGTTTTGTGTTTGGTCGCATTGTTCTGGATTTGAAGGTGTAGAAGGTGGAAGTATAGTGACATTAGCGCGCCGTATGAATTCAAATTGGTCGTTGTAGAGTTGAGAGAGGGAAGAGTGTAATCATGGACGATGTGCTTGAAGTTGCGCCCGAGCGGGCTGTTCCGTCTGATCACGATGTCGAGGCGCCCTTACTGGGACGCTCGCCAAAGATAAACCATATCCCCGATTCAGAGGACGACCTGGATCCCGAGGTGGAGGAGCAGCGGGCGAAGATGACGCACAAGTATAAGCGTACGCTCTCCAACCGCAACGACGAGCTCCGGCAGTTTCGTTCGGGTTTGTCATGGTTAGGGCTTGATCAGTCCACCCCTATCAAAGTGGTCTGGTCTCGAACGCTCTTCGTCCTCCTGGCGTTGGTGGTTCCCGTTTTCAACTTCTACTTCGTTTCGTGCGAATCTTGTGACGAAGAGCATTCCCATCCTTTCGAGAAGCTGGTCCAGATTTCCGAGAGCGTTCTCGCTTCCATCTCSTTTCTCGCTCTCTCGCATATCCTCCACAGCTATGGCTTACGCAGGACGCTTCTTCTGGACAAGATTGTGAAAGAGTCGACTGAAGTGCAGCACGGCTATGAGGAGATGCTGCGGGACGCTTTCTCGACACTGGCTCGGATGCTCTTGCCGGCGTCTGCTGTTGCCGTGGTGTACCGAGGGTGGTGGTATTACTACGTCACAATACACATCCCTTACRTGGCCGATGTCCCGAAGATCAACATGGCTCTCTTCGTGGCTGGTGTGTTCTCATGGCTGTACAGGACGAGCGTCTTCCTCTTCATGTGCGTCCTCTTCAGACTCATGTGCAATCTGCAGGTGCTACGTCTCAAGGGATATAACAAGCTCTTGGAGGTGACTTCGGAAGTCTCCATCATCCTCAAGGAGCACATGAAGCTGCGCAACCAGCTCACGACCATCAGTCACAGATTTCGCTTGTTCCTGATCTTTGCTCTCTTTACGATAATTCTATGCCAGCTTTCGTCCCTGTTTCAAATCCTGTTGTCTGCRAAGGACATTAACTTYTTCCGAGCRGGGGATTTGGCGGTRTGCTCTCTGGTSCAGCTGACAGGAATGGTGCTGTGTTTACACGGAGCAGCGAAGATTACTCACAAAGCACAACACATCGTGGCTGCTGTGAGCAAATGGCATGCTCTGGCAACTTGTAGTCCTGGCACTATTATCCAAAAAGCGTCTGTTAGTGAAGATCACAAGAGACTTGTGTATGGTCCTTCTCACCCCCTTTTGAACAACAGGTCATCTTCCGAGGATTTGGAAGCTCGCAACCGGGATTTCACTTTTGAGGAGGAGCTTGCTCATGACTTGGAAGCGTTTCAGAAGAGGCAAGCACTGGTGACGTACTTGCAGTTTGCACGTACTGGCATATCTTTGTATGGCTTTGTGCTGGACCGCGGCTTCCTGTACATGATCTTTGGCGTTATGTTTTCTTCTACTCTCTTCATTCTCGGCAAAACCGTCTTGGCTTGACAGAAGAGGGAAGTATTTCTTTTTGTTAATTTTTAATTTTTCGAATGCAAATGAAGTTCTTTTCTGACCTCCTCTTACTACTGGGTTTATTCCTGGAGGAGGGAGGCATTGGATTGGATTAGTTTGAATTTGAGGCACGGTTTTTTGCAGTATTTAGGTGTGTGCAATGCATACGGCGTTTTGGTTGTCTTGTTGGGAAAAYCTATGTAYAGATATTGATTGAGGGAWATTTTCAATCCGTGGCAACCTCGATTTGCCATGCTGTTATGCCTGCCTCGGCAGAGGGGCACTTCGGTGTATTAAACTCTTCATAGGCCAGTGGGATCGAAGATCTTTATCCTGGTTAACATCATCCCAATCTCAGTTTCGATGTRAAGTGACTGTAACATATCTGAAAATGCATCTTCTTTCACGTTTCATTGTTAGTGCGGGGTTGTGAGAATTAGCTCAGGTATGAAAGGAAAAACAAGTGACGATTTAGAAACTAAGTCCTGTTTTTAACAGAAGCGCTTTGGAAAGTTAAAGTTCTGATCATTAGTGGGTTGCAGAGTAGTTTAGCTTGCAAAATGTTCAACAGGGAGCGCTTCAAATTCAGCACTAATGATAAGAGATCGGAGAAGTGGTGGATACTKTGTCTTAATTTCTTAATTCTSTACTTAGAGGAATCACCTTTGAAATGAAGCATGAATTGTCTCCACCTTTGAAATGAAGCATGGATTTGAGATCCCACCAGTGGCAATTTTTAACATTGAAAAGTGCCTCCCACCTCAAGGTATCAACTTCCAATATTAAAAGAATTGTCCAAGCATGTGGTGGAGTCATGGGGAAAAGGTCTATCAAATGTCATGTCAACCATTTTTCAATGCTCTCAACAATGGAAGTAACAAATTAAATGTCTTTTTTACAAAATCCATCTTAGGTTGACGATTGACAATTGACAATTTTCATACAATGGTTCAATTAAATTTGTTGAAATTTGTTGTCAATGGTTCATGAGTGTTACTTGAGTTGTACATGCATGCAAAGGTCAAGGGCTATTTATTTTGGGTGTTGATGGGTGCATGTTTGTGAGATTCCTAGCAAGCACAAAAAGAAAATGGAGTGCACTTAACCCTTCAACATGGCTAGAGCCATCTTTTGGCTAATGAAAGACAAAAATCTTTCGTTGTGCGACAGAAGTTCAATTGTTCAATTTTGAAATGAGGACGTTTTGCGTCCGATGAATGACAAAGAATCTTTCCTTGTAGGACAGAAATGCAATCATTCATCCTCGGTATTAGGGGTGGAAAGGGGAGATCTTTTCTAGTACTTTGACTTCCAATGAATACATTTAGCTTTTTCAAAGGAGATGATGTCACACGGTATCAAAATGCATGATTTCCATGGCCACAGGTCCGTCCTTCAAGGGTTAAGGGTTAATGTACACCGATTCCCAAAGAATCATATTTTTTTTTTTTCCCCTCTTTTCTCCGATCATGCCTTCAAACCACATCCCTGATTTCCGAGGGAATAGGATCCCCAACTCCCCAAGTCAGATCTCTTTTGCACTTTGCGAGGAACAAAAGCATGAATAGTGGTCCACATTTGAAGGCATGAACAGTGAGATCCCCTACCAAAATGAAGAGGGAAAGTACCGTAAGGGACGGATTTCTGACCTCMACTGCCTGGCGTGTGCTCCAGGGCCAGCCGATGCAATCAAACTGAGTGGCGCAAGTCTCTCCGAAAACTCCAGCGCGCAGCAGCTCCACAACTACTGTAGCTGAACCGATCTTACATCGCCCTGGCAGCAATGRACTTTGCATCCGAATCGCAACCTGCGTTTCGAAATGTACGAAAAGATTCAGTAATGTGCCAAAAGATTCAAATTGTTTTGAAGCCGACAAAGTTTCCTGAAAGTCTTTGGCACCCTCAAAASTAATCTCAAGGAAATTCTTGGTCTTCTGCCACCAATGCGTCGATTGTGCTTTGCCCAATGATCCTTTCTGAACACTGAAAACTCCACAGATTTTGATCAATTCAACCCAAAGCAATTGAAGCTCAAACAATTAATTAAGAGAAGAAGGAATCGCAAAAACAGGCGATCGGATGAGCGATTGTAAAGCACATTCTAATCGGAGTGAATTGTGACGCATCGGAGTGAATCAGAGGAGAGCTGGTATGTAGCCAGGAGAAATACACAAGCAACAACACATTACTCATTCAATTCATTATTCTCTCCTGTTTTGTAATGAGATATGAAATGTTTCAAATCGCAGCGAAATGTGTTTGAGAGGTATCAGAGTAGCGTCGAACTCGWTGAATTCACTTCCTACGGCTACTCGGTCAGTCAATTAGTCGCAAGAAAACCTAACTTTCGTAAAGAATCTGGTTTAAAAAGTTCATTTCACGAGTTTGCAGAACATTAGGGTTCGCAATGCGATTCCCCTGTTGCAACTCCGCATCCAACATCGATGATCCTCGATCGAAACGCTGAGCGGCGGCCTCCGATTAAATTAGATGCTGCACACAGACTCCATCGAGTAATTCCCATTCACTGCGAAATTGATATCGATTCAATCGGGCACCCCAGCCTCCAGATCACAGAACTTGGAAATTCACAGCTCCTCTCGAAGATATGATAAAAATCGATTGGAAGATCKTCGCCATTTTGAACTTGTYCRATCCGTTTGCTCCACAGGTCGGCGACGGCGAGGAATTGTTCGAGAGCAYGATTTCAGTGACGGAGTTTCCGATCAACGATCTGCGCTAAGTTTGAGTGAGTCTCAACGCGCTACAGTGTGAACGAGACCCTTCCTGTAGGTTAGTGGAGAGGTTGGTTCGCGCGAAGCTGGTCCCGAGTGCCGACGAATAGGGGCTCCCTATTTCTGGATGATGAGCTGATGGCCTTTTTTATGCGCACCATCCACTTGTCGGGGTAAGAACTGCACTTCACTGAACGGAACTTCAGCATCCACGCAGGACACTAAATCGTGCCCCATCAAATGGGCCCCGGAAGATAATGTTTGGGTTCTCCGAGGTTATAAGTAAAAAAAAAGCCTCTATATTGAGCCAACACTAGGGTATGTTCTAAACCTCTCATAGGTAATTTGGGGGCTTTGATTGCAAATCTGAATTCAAAAATTGCGAAAAAAAAGTTTTTCAAAAATAAAAAATTCCTGCGTTATCCTATGTGATAAATCTAGCTTGCGGGGCTCATTTCATGGGCGAAGCATGTGTCCTCCCAGCATCTATTTGGTGAGACCAAGAACGGCCAGGGTGAATTGCCCCCTTATTGTCCTTGTTAGAAGGTAAATGTAAAAACTATAGCCTATTTTGTGTCTTGTTAATTTTGTATTTCCTTATTGCAAATATGAATTCAGAATTTGCAAATTTCATCATGTACTAGTGTGCCCTGTGCCGTTGCCTCAGACTAGAGAAAAGTGAAAGTAATTTTCTAATTTTTTAAAACCAAAAATAACTCAAAAATCAATAACTTTCATCATGTAGATCCAAATGACATGAAACCAAGCATGTGCACCTCTCCTTGCCAAGGACTTTCCAATGGTACCAAGCACGCCACTGGGGGACGCACGGTCTGGGAGATCTCAACGTAACAAACAAAACAAAACAAACAAACAACCTAATTTAAAGTATCGATGGCAGATACAAGAATTCTAGCATTTTCTGCAAGGAAAAGAAAAAGGGGCAATAATAGGGTTAGTTCACCTTGGCCACTTTATTCGGCCACTTCAAGCCATTCCAAGGGGTGCAAGTAAAGTAAAAAGCCCCCTATATTGTGCTTGATTAATTTCCCTCATATGCCTCTTCCAACTAATATGGGGCATCTCATTGCAAATATGAATTTATAATTTGCAAATTCTATCATGTGTGGAAAATAAATAAAAAATCGGGGGTTTTCCTAGTGGTCGAGTGAGGGGTCAATTCAATCCGGCCTCACTTGGCCACTCCAAGTCATTTGAAGAGTGCAAGTAAAATAAAAAGCCCCCTATTTTGGGCTTGATTAATTTGCATTGTACCCCTATACWACCTAATCTAGGGCCTTTGATTGCAAATATAAATTTAGAATTTGCAAATTTTGTCATGTGTAGAAAATAAATGAATAAATTAGGGGTTTTCTGAGTGTTCGTGCACAAGCGGATTAGTTCACCCCAGACGTCAGAACCGCACTTCCTCTATTAACCCTAGAGCGCACCGATGTTCAAAAACTAGCCGATGAAAAAATTGAAATTGAAATTTCATCCTCCTCGTTGCTTGGATGAAAGTTCTTTTAATTTGTAGAGAGACTATATCAAGTTGTTGTTCTATCTAAGGGTTGGATTTGGTGTTACTAGAGTACATATTTTTCTAAAATTATCAATGTGCAAGTATGTCAAGTGGTTGACCAAGCTAAAACTGCATTGACTTTAGTTCAAAACTAGACTTGCCAAAATGAAATCATAGATTTTAACAACACAAAAATTTCAAAAAATCACCATATCAAGATAACTTCATTTTAAATCCATTCTAACAAATTCTACTCCAAAAAAGGTAATATTTTGCTTTTTGTCGAATTTTGAAGGAATTTTGAAATTTTTCTTTCAAAATTAAGAAAAAACCCATTGATGATACACTTGGTGAATCTAACTATACATATGGAATCTACAACTCTTAGTCTACAACTTTTATTTGTATATCAATTCCAAATTATGCTTCCAAAAGACACTTTATAATAATTTTTCTCAAGTCGTCAATTTTGGAGATGAATCAAGACGCTCTAGCCTTTGGGAAGGACTCTCACACTCTCTAAAAGTTTTAATACAAGCATAGGACTTTTTCTTTTAAAAAAAATAAGGAGGCAATTTGTTCTTTTGTTTTTTCATTGATGCAATAAGAGCTTTATTGCGCACTAAATATTTTCAGCTTAATATGACAAAAATCTTACTATACCATTTGTGAAATTCATTCAAATAAAATTGGAAATTCATCAAAATTGATTTGCCTACTTTTAGTAATTAATCCCTTAAGCATGAAGGTAAATAATTAATCTAGATTTCAATAATTGTAGAGATCTTCTATAAAATGCAATTTAGAAGAGAAAGTTAGAGAATGATAACTTTCAAACAAAGATTGTAAAATATGATCTAGAGATCATATATAAGTAGTTAGATTTGCACTCCTACTCTAACCAATATTTTTCAATAAATTGTGGAACCAAAAATTGAAAATTAATTCTAAAAGTGATTATAGATTGAGAATTTATAATTTTTATACAATTATTTTTTTTATCGTGAATTTCAAGCTTTAATTATAGTAATCTATTAAGATTGTTATTATATTTATGTTATTTTGATAAAGACATCTTTTCTAATTGAAACAATTTGATTTGAGGCCAAATATACAAGTTTGTGATAATTATGTAGATTTCAACTTCATGAGGGGTTTTGGTAGAATAAATCTTAACCTCACAAGAATCTAGAAATAGGATATCCATTTTGAAAGTATTTGATTTTTTCATGATTTGGAGATGACCTGATTTGGACCCTTGCACAAGAATCATGAAGTATGAACTAAATATGCTAGTAACATTACAAAAGATTAGAGAAAAACATCGGTTTTCTAAGCATCTTGGTTGTACTCCATCTGAATCTTGAGAATGTCTTTTGTTTTCTATCTCTAGATGATTTAATCCTATTTGCTTTGCTGAAGAATCATGAAGTATCTACCAACCCTACTAGTCACATTGGACAAAAAAAAGACAAAAACTATTTCTAATATTCTTATCTATGCGTACTTCATCCATTTCAGGTTGCTCCAACAATATATAAATTTAAACTTGATTATAGATTGGAAATTTTTAATTTATAAAAATTTTTAATTTATAAAATTTTGATTTTTAAGTGTAGTGATTTTAAGATTATTTGTTTATTTATTTATAAAAATATCTTATTTAACTAGAAAAATTAGATTTTGAGACCAAACATATTAATAACCATATAATCATAAAAAATTTACAAAATAAAGTTGTGAAAGTATATATCCTACATGTCTTAGGAAAATAACACAAAAATCTAGAGATATCTATATGGATTAAAACACAAAAAATTATGTGCTCTTGTAACGTATTTGCTTTCACATGCTATTTGCAATTTTGAATTTCTAGTTCTTTAGGGGTTAATTCAAGAAGGACTAGATGATAGACCAAATCTTCAAATTGTAAAGGCATGACGTACCTTTAATTTTTTAGTCTATACCATTGAAACAAAAATTGTGAATTATAAACCAAAAATCAGATCCATGCAGTTAGATCGGCCATTCCATTAACCCTAAGAGACTTGCATGTGTTTCTTGGAAATGTCCTTTGCTTTCTATGTCCAGATGATTTGAATCAAATTGGTTGTACTCTAGAATCACAAAGTATAGATCCTTATATAAAAATCGTGAAGTATCAACTGCATATGCTAGTTACATTGCAGAAGATTACAAAAAAACATCGGTTTCCAGCATCTTGTTGTACTCCATCTACATCTTGGAAATGTCCTTTGCTTTCTATGTCCAGACGATTTTAATCAGATCAGCTGTACTCTAGAATCACAAAGTATAGACCCTTGTATAAGAATCGTGAAGTATCAACTATATATGCTAGTTACATTGGAGAAGATTACAGAAAAACATCGGTTTCCAGCATCTTGTTGTACTCCATCAGTGTCTTGGAAATGTCCTTTGCTTTCTATGTCCAGATGATTTGAATTAGATCGGCTGTACTCTAGAATCACAAAGTATCTACAAACGATACTAGTCACATCGGGAAAAAAACAGGCAAAAATTATTTCCAACATTCTTATCTACATGTACTCCATCCATTTCACATCACTCCTACAATATAGAATCTTTGGGAAACATTTGTGATGCACCTAGAAGGCACAGTTTACAAAATAGACTCACTATTAAATTGTCTTTCTAATCTCATTGTCCAATTTTACAAAATAAAAATATTTGATGGGAAAATAGGTTGTCCAATGAGKGTTTGTAATAAAAACTTAATATCATATTGAATACATCATTTCATTGATTATGTAACTTAGTGTGAAACATAGGATGAATTGACCTCCTAATTGCCCTTTTTTTATCACCTTGGAGAAAACACTAAAATTCTTTTATCTCCCACATACAATAAAATTTGCTAATTATGAATTCATATTTGCAATCAGAGGTTCCCTAATAGATAGGGGAGATGAAGAATTACAAAATTGACGTGGCACAAAATAGGGTGCAATTTTTACATTTACCTTCTTACCGGGGGCAATGAGGGGGGCAGTTCGCCCTGGCCCTTCCCAAAAGCACACTTTACATGTTCCAATTTCCAAACCCAAAGACGAACTCAAGGTGGAATGGTGGAGCACCCTTTCGAAAAAGGGTCGCCTGGCAAAACTCAAATGCCCTGGCTGGGGACGAAGGACAATAGTGTCCAGTTGTTTCAAAAAATAACAATAAAAAATTCATAAAAAAACTATTAAAAAAGGAGAAAGGGACACCAATAGAAACTAGAAAGGTCGAAAAGGTGAAAAAAAGCAAAGGAGCCAATCGAAGGCGCGAGCCACTTGCGGGCCAGCTGAATCYTACCCCCCTCAACTTGACTGGCGTCCAGCGCCACCGTCGCCCACCCACCTGACAGTGGCACCGGTTCCCACGGAAATGGGAACCACGTTCTCCAGGAGGGGACTTCCCGAACATGAGAACTCGGAGTTCCCTGATCCTGTGGAGAGAGAGGGAGGGAGAGCAGGGCTTGTGTGGCGGGCGCTCTTTAGTCTTTTGCAGCAGATGCTTGGGACGACAGGACTGGGGGAGCTTCAGAGCGCCATGGCTATGGTCTCGTGATGGCCCCTGCAAACCCTAAGTGGATATGGAGGTGGCGATGTTGGAGAGTGAGGCCTGGTTTTGGGGATTCATTGTGAGGTGAAAGAATCGCCTTTTTTTTTTTTTTTTTCGGTCCTAAATTTTGGCGATGGAGCTTGAGCGTGAGGAGATGGAGTACGGGGGCGGCATGGAGATGGGGGATTTCATGGCGGAGAACGACGAYGGAGAAGGTTTGATGAGCATGCAGGAGGAGGAGATGAGCGATGAGGAGATGGACGTGGAGGAGCTGGAGAAGCGGATGTGGCGTGACCGAATGCGRTTGAAGCGCATGAAGGAGCTTCAGAAGGAACGGGAGATTGGAGGTGGTGGAGAACTCCGGGGGGGAAGTGGTGGGGAACGTTTGGGCACCAAGCAGCACAAGCAGAGCCAGGAGCAGGCGCGGCGGAAGAAGATGAGTCGCGCGCAGGACGGGATTTTGAAGTACATGCTCAAGATGATGGAGGTTTGCCAGGCGCAGGGGTTTGTGTACGGGATTATTCCTGAGAAAGGGAAACCTGTGAGCGGAGCTTCCGATAACATCCGAGCGTGGTGGAAGGAGAAGGTGCGGTTTGATCGAAACGGACCGGCGGCGATCGCGAAGTACCAGGCGGATCATGCTCTGCCCGGTAAGCCGAAAGGTAACGTGAGCACGGCTCCTACACCTCACACTTTGCAGGAGCTGCAGGAYACCACTCTAGGTTCCTTGCTGAGTGCGCTCATGCAGCATTGTGATCCGCCGCAGCGACGCTACCCTCTGGAGAAGGGCGTGCCSCCCCCGTGGTGGCCGTCCGGGGATGAGGAGTGGTGGCCGCAGCTAGGGTTGCCGAAAGGCCAAGGGGCACCTCCGTATAAGAAGCCGCACGACTTGAAGAAGGCGTGGAAAGTCGGGGTGCTCACGGCGGTGATCAAACACATGTCGCCGGACATTGCGAAGATTCGGAAGCTTGTGCGCCAGTCCAAGTGCTTGCAGGATAAGATGACTGCCAAGGAGAGTGCCACTTGGCTGTCGGTGTTGAATCAGGAGGAAGGAATGGCGAGGCAGCAGAGCGGGGCTGGAGGWAGCGCAGGCACTCCCGGCGGGCATAATGGCGCCAGTTTGGCGGGCCACAGCGTGAATGAGTTTGATGTGGATGGAGTTGATGATTCTCCTCCGGGACTCTCTGGGAGTGACCCAGGCCAGGATGTGGACACGGATGACTACGAGCCTTTYCGACCTGCGTTTTCTGCGGCCAAGGGGGGAGCGGACAGGGACACGGATTCCCTCGATTCGGAGTTCGAGAAGTCGTCTCTCCGATTGCAAGATGGAGATGTGGTGGAAGGGGGTCGGAAGAAACGGTCGTCGGGAGAGGCACAGAGCACGGAGCAACGKGTGTACATGTGCCCGTATCCCAATTGTAAGCACAGCGAATGGCGAAATGCGTTTGTAGATCGAGAGCTTCGGAACATGCACCAGTTGTCGTGCATGTCCAGACCTTTGGCGCCTGCTTCTGGGAGTAACAACATGTTCAGCTCCAGGAATACGCAGCAGGTCCAGGGCCCAAGTGGCAAAGGRCTTTTCCAAGTTGGAGGAATGGCTGGGAATCATGGGGCTGGGAATATGCAAGGGGCTACGGGTTATGCACCTCTTGCACTKCCCGCGCCAATGCAAAATATGTCTGCGATGCAGAGTATGCAAGGGGGCAACGGGGATCACCAACCGCTGCACGACTTGTTTGTTGGTCTGTATGGGCCTGGTGGGATGCATGGAATGGAGAATTCCATGGGGGTCGGCCGACTCGGCGGGCTCGACGGACCGGATGGGCTTTTAGGAACTGAAAGTGGTATGGTGAGTCAGCAGCAGCAGCGACAGATGGAGTCGTCAGACCTTGTGCAGGCTGAAGAGAATATGTTCGGACAAAGCTTTGGGGTGGGCTCGAATGTAGCGGACGTTAGTATGGAAAATAACGTTAGTTTACCGAAGGATGGTAAGGGTTTCGAGCATTCGTTCGACCATCATCAGGGTGTGGACCTACCATCAGACTACAACTTTAGCACCTCTTTTGATTTAGGAATTGACCCCCCTGTGCCGTTGGGGCCCTCCATAGATTTACTTGATGAGGACC
This sequence comes from Pleurozium schreberi, assembly GCA_006891605.1. Taxonomy (NCBI): domain Eukaryota; kingdom Viridiplantae; phylum Streptophyta; class Bryopsida; order Hypnales; family Hylocomiaceae; genus Pleurozium; species Pleurozium schreberi. The sequence continues at coordinate 72,406 of VACF01000746.1, read as the reverse complement.
TCATATGGTACTTCGGTGCATAGAACAATCGAGCCACAGAAGTGTCACACATACGTTTGTGATCTTCGCTATGGAAGCTGGAGTGAGGGATCTAGATAGAATTTAGCCGGTGCTGCCTGAAGGCAGGACTTCATAATGTATATCGTAGCAAGTGCTGCTCTGAGATGGACCTGGGAGATTTTCTCGCGCCTGGTGGAGCTGCCTGTTTGGCGAAGAATGCGACACAGACAGACTTTKGGTATTGTTGGCCGATATTGGAAGGCAGGGAAAGGCCGGAAAAGGGTGGGGTTGGGGGATGCAATGGATGCCAGGACGTCGGGTGAAGACCATTATCTTGAGATATGTGCTGATCAAGGAGGCGCTGAGGGACATGTGTTTCTGTATGATAGAGCAAGTGCTCTCATTCTTGTACTATATATCACCATTGGTATCACATTGGAGAGAAGGGGGCCTCAGTTCCAATGCTGGAAAACGACTCGTTCTCCGATGTGGCTGCTGCATCCTGCAATCTTCGGCAGCCTTTAGTAGGATGTAACATAATCTCCTATTTAATGCAAACGTGGGTGCTTCTTCAATATCATTTGTTTTAGGGTTGGGAGTCTCGTTTTATCTTACCCAGAAGTTCTTATTAAATTTCTTAGTACGGCATGTCGGCCATGTCTGTTGGCCATGTGTGAGTTACCTATCAGTCAAGCACGGTATGACTGAATGACTCTACGTTTACTGAGGTATGTGAACTTTTATGGCTTTTACTTTTTGCGCTYTCTCTATTTGCGTGTGCTGTGTTAGCGAATGGATAACATCGAGACCACTGTTCAGAGTTCAGAGTAGTAGGACCTTGAAGAGAACTCTAAACACACTTGAATTTCGGGAACAGTGATTAGGTTTATAGTTATCTCTTCTGCGACTCCTGCTGATTGCTTACGCTTGAACCAGTAGAGTCATATCTTGCCATGGTTGATTATCTTGGATTTGGATATCCATGATTCAAAGATCAGGTTCCCTTTTTCCCTTCTTTTTATTTTTCCTTTTTTCAAATGAGCATGTGCCCTTCGAAGACTTCATTTATTTACAGAAACTGGCGCTAATTGTTGCAATTAATTCTAGGTGCCCTAAGTGTGTTATTTGCAATRAGAAATTGCTAGTTCATTAGCTCGTCCCCGTAGAATTGGGGCACAGTTGAAGTTGGGTTAGCATGTGCTAATGTTTCCGATTGGGATTTATAGACATGGTAGAGATTTGTCGGTTTTGTTATGCGGATTATAGATACCTTATCGTGCTCCTACAGCGCAACGCGCGTCGCCCACCCCGTTTGTCATGTTCCTCTTTTCATTTTGCCTCTCTTGTTGAGTGTGGATAATAAATGATCACTGGCAAGGTTTCTTCGGACCTGTTTGAGAGTGATCTGAAACCAGGCCTTCAGTTCACAAAGACTCTTGGATACTAGACCAAGTAAGAGCAACCCCACCAGTGAGTTCCCTACCCCTAAAAATTTAGGGAGAGGACCTCAAATACAGATACCGATATGGATCCTTCACCATGCCAAGCTTTTCCACGTCCTGTATCCCTAAATTTTACAGAACTCGCAAAAAGTTGTGCCCCAATTTTGAATCGCAAGCCTCATTTGGAGAACTTGTCAGGTCTCATTTGTATACGAGGTCCCAAAAAAAAGTAGAGAAAGGGATACGGAACAGTTGTTGGGGATGCTCTAAGTCTCCCAATTGTATTCTTTAACCCTTGAACGACGTGGCGGACGTTTTGTGTCCGATGAGTCCAATGAATGACATTGAACAAACTGTTCAGCATAGAATGTTCAGCATAGAAGTACAACTATTCATCCACGGAATTAGGGGTGGAAAGGGAAGATCTTCTTGACTTCTAATGAGTACTTTTCGATTTCTTTTAACCATCAAACGTGGGTTGGTCACAGTGGAAATCATGAGTTTTGATACCGTGAGAATCATTTGTTTAAAAAATTTCAAAAGTAAGCATTGGAAGTCAAACTATTGTAGAAGATCTTCCCTTTCCACACAAAATTATGAGGATGAGTAGTTGCATTTTTGTCCTACAGAGTTAGATTCTCTCTCATTCATCGACCACAAAATGGCCTCGGCGTTGTTTAATGGTTAAACTAGTGATTCCCACAATATCAAAATAGATGATTTCCATGGTCACTAGTCCATCCTCTAAGGATTAACCTTTAAATCCTAAAGTCATTTTTTTGTCAAAAAACATGCAAAACTGTCCATTTTTGCTGGGTTCACTCAGAAAAACAATATAAAATATTTTTTGAGAATCTAATTGTAAGATCTTGTATTTAACTTGTGTTAATCATGTAGTAAAAATTTCATGATATTTGACCTTATAGTTTGGAAGATATGAGCATTCAAAGTTTAAGAAGAAAGTTGTTTTGAATGCTGACCTGCAATTTCAGATGATTTTGACCGCCATTTATGTACTACAAACTTTGAATCAAAAGAAGCTTCTATTGAAGAATTGAGTTGAAAGTCTAAAAAGAAAATTCTAACAAAAACCATTTGATTTTCATTCTTCAAAAAATTGTTGAGTAGAAATAGGTCCAAGATTGAAAAAAACTAAATGGTTAATAGCTATAAGATGGGATTGAAACACAATAATCTCAATTGTGAGATTGTTTTGGCAAGTAAAATTAACCCTAGTAGGATGAGGGGGGGCCTATGGAAATGAAACCATGGGAACAATTGGTACTAAAAAATTCAAAAGAACTGATTTGAAGTCAAAGTACTGTAGAAGATCTCCCCTTTCTACACAATTCCGAGGATAAATAGTTGCACTTCTATCCCACACGGAAATATACTCTATCATCCATCGGACACTAAACGTTTGCTGCATCATTCCTAGGTTAACCTTGTCTAATACTCCCTCCGTCCCATGATGATCTTCCTGTTGGCCTTCTTTTTTTGTCCCAAAATAAAAAACGCAGTTTGGTCCTTTAGGGGTTAATCCATGGAATTTTGTATGAAAATGGGAGGTTGTGCAAAATAGTTTTTTCAGTATGTGCTTTACTACTCTTGGATTTTTTAATCCTTAAATGACGAGTTGGTGACCATAGAAATCATCAATTTTGATATTGTAGGAATCATAGGTTTAAAAAAATCCAAAAGCACACATTGGAAGTCAATCTTATGGAGAAGATCTTCGCTTTCCATCCCTAATTCTGAGGATGAATGGTTGCACGTTTGTCTTCCACAAAAAGATGTTCATTCATTGACTAGAAAATGGCCTTGCCATTGTTTATGGATTAAACAAATAATTCACATAGTACCAAAAAGAGGGATTTTCATGGAGCTAAAATTGGTGTTTTAAGATTAATGAACATAATGGGCTTTCTAATTCAATTTTTTACCCTACCAATTGCACTAGCAACTATATTTTTCAAAAGTTTGTTATATAACTCAAAGACAAGTAAATGTGAAGTAGAAGTATTAAGGCTCTTTAGAACATAAAGGTTGTTGTAGAATGAGCAAATGAGATCTTCTCTAGCAAGTTGGATAAGAAACCAATGGATTGAAAGGAAGTTATTATGAATAGGTGTTGGTTGCATTTGGAAGTCCCACAAGAGTAGCCTTACAAGTTTAAGAAGGACCACTGAAACTTACAATATGTACTAGTATATTATAGGATGCTTTTGAAACAAAAAAACAATTTAAGTACAACTCACCTAAGCTTCCCTAGCAAATGAACATTCAAAATGTACTCCATTAGAATGGTTGTTCACATGAATTCCAGTTTCTTACTTGAATGGTGTATACTAACATTCAATCTTCCTTAAAAAAAACTTACAGAAACACACTAGGAGAAAAATGTTTTCACCACAACCGGCTTAAAAACAACTTTGTGTCCTACACAATCATCTTGTAAGTGTAGCCCTCTCTATTTACAACATATCCTATGTCATTGTTTTACATCATTTATACATTGTTTTAGCCACAATGCAATCGTAGAATGAAAAGTATACATTCTTTTAGTTTCAAAGCAGTCGTACAATGAAGTATAGGATTTTGAGAGTTGTAACAAAGTTCAAGTTTAGGATGAATGTAAGCAATTCCCCATCTAATGTTCATCATAGTTGTCGATTTGGACAAGTCTTTATAACATTGTTAGCCAAGCTTCGGAAGGCCTTTTTGCTTCTGCAAAAAGAAGAAGCTCTCTAATATTGAAGGTTCCTGACGCATTATGGAAATTTGCTACAACATTGCATCTGAAAGTAGGGGATGGGCCAATTCGGGAAATCCATTCTGACCCTTGAAACCTAACAACTGTCGAGTCAATCATGGGTTGGATATTATAATTGAATTCTCCTCCAAGTATTTAGGGGGGAATTATACCTCCCCCTAAAAGTTGGAATTGGAGTCGGTTAACAATGTTATTTATGCTATGTGGAGTGCATTGTGTCAATCCGCAGTCACAAAAAATTGCAACTGTGAAATGACAATATTTGTTTCCTAGTCATTTCTCAGTTGTTTCTCAGTGGTTTTCAAAGTTCTTTCTTGATTGTCTTATATCAATTATCCCATATCAATTGTCAAAAGTACCATTAGGTTGAAAAAATAAGATTTGTAAGTTATTGTACTTTTATATAATGGATTTTGTAAATTGGATTCTAAGATTTTTACAATCTGTAGATTTCTACGGTGCGTAGATTTCTACAATTTGTAGATTTTGTAGTCTATAGAAATTTGAAAATATTGAAATCCAAGAAATTTTAACACAATGAAATTTTTAAGTTTCCTAAATTAATAAAATCTATTAAAAACCAATATTTAAATTTTTGAAATCTAAAGTAAATATGGAGTCTCTAAATCCCAAAATTCACAGATATAAGAATTGGTAAGTATGGAGTCTCTAAAAACCATACCTACCCACAAACTAAAACTCCTCATAATTTTAACTCACTAATCCAAATGGAATGATTCACAGCTTATATATAATTGTAAAAAACCAATTTCAAATTTTTAATTTTCAAAAAGTGATTTTTAAAGAAGTTTTTTTGGGCTGCCCAGATTGCCCAAAGTTCAAAGAAAATCACATATCATGCAGTAACTTTTTCACAATGTAGTCAAATGTTATGAAAATTGTTGGGCCTTAAAGAGTTAAAGCTACTCCTTGGACACATATTGTGTAAAAATTTCAAAGCAAAATAATGAAAACTCCATTCGTAGTGAGCTGCCCAAAATTGCTATGTTGCCAAAAAACGTAGCTTGGTTCTTTAGGGGTTAAGCAATAGAAGTATTAAAAATGCTATGTATAAATAATATTTATTCATATGATTTAACTTCTATTCAATTATATTTCAGGTTTTATAAGAATTTGTTTAGAATTTTATAAATATCATTTTATACCAAGTCACTTGTTAGCATTTACACTTTTTACACAAGCTGATTTGAACTTGCACCAAACATTGTGTAGTCTTCTATTAAGTGGAAAATCAATAGGAAAGATTGAATAGTCATCAAAATCAATAGATAACGGTACGATTTTACCTTCAAAAACCTAATGAAGATTACAAGGATGTTTTAAGTCACGTGCTAATATTTTCACTTTCTATACAAGAAAATGTTGGATTGCACATGACATTTAATTAGTCTATTGTTCAACGAAAATCAATAGGGAAGATGCGTTGGTCTTTAAAAAAGATGGGTATCATATGGATTTCCCATCAAGCTTCAAAAGAAGTGTGCATGTCCAGTCTTTCAACTCACTTCCCACACAAGTTGTTGTAGGATTGACCAAAATACCTTGCATGGAAATAGATAAGGAAGATCCAATGGTCATTGAAATGGATAAAGTATATTAGGAATTTACCTTCAAGTATCAAAAGGCTTTTGTGAGGCTATTTTAAGTTCACTTGTAATCTTTACCACTTCTTACACGAGTTGTGATAGGGTTTGTGAGGATGCTTTGAAGTCAATCCTCAAGATTTGCACATACAATGCAAGTTGATGTGGTTTTGTATTGAAAAGCTTCACATTTTATTGAATATTAATCAAATAAGGAAGATTCAATGGTCATCCAAACGGATAGATTATAATATGATTTTACCTTCAAGCTCCAAATGAGATTTGTGGAAATTGTTTCAAGTCACTTTTCACATTTCTACTTCCATTATGAGCAATTGTAGGTTATATTACATACCTTAACTACAATGAAATGAGATCCAATAGAAAAGACCTTGTTGTTATTCATATTGAAATATTGTAATATAATTTTATCTTAATTCTTTAAATGACCAAGGCCATTTTTCAATAAAAATCACTAAAAATTGTCATTTCTAATGCGTTTATCCAATGAAACAACAAAAGCATAATTTTTGAAATTTAATCCTAAGATCTTGTACTTCACTTATCTAAAATCATTTGGTAATAATTTCATGAAATTTGACCACATAGATTGGAAGATATACCATTCAAAATAAGGAGGGAAAAAGTTTTTTTTTAATGCTAGGCTGCAATTTTAGATGACTTTGACCTCCATTTGTGGAATTTGTTTGCGCTATGGACTTGAAATTTTTAAAAAGTTCTCATGAAAAATTGGATTGAATTTCCAATAAAAATCCAAAAAAACACAGACGAGTTTTATTCTTTAAAAAATTATTAAGTAGAAGAAGTAGGCTGAAGATTGGCATAATAACAAAACCCTTAATAGGCCTAAGATAGGATTGACACTCTATAATCTCAATGATAAGATTGTTTTAGCAAGAAAATTTAACCTTGTCAAAGGAAAAATTTTAGATCTTAAAATTTTCATTGAGAATGAATCCTACAAGTTATTTTTCCAAAACGATGCTTCGATTGCCTCTAAAACCAGATTGTCCTATCTTAATTTTTCCATTACTAGTCCAAATAAAATGAATCAAAGCTTTATATATAGACAAAATTTTAGGACAAAAAAATGAAAAGTATAATTTTGACTTTTTGAGATTTTTTGTGTTTCCCATTGAGTTTAATCCTAGGCTTTTTATAGTAAAACTTTTTTTCTTGGGTACCATTTGAAATTAAAATTTTATTTCCACAAAGCTAAATTTTTTTTTTAATCTTATGAAAAAGTTTCACCAAAAATTGAAGTCAAAGGAACCTGCCTCAAATCCGTTTTAACTCCTCAAACATGGTTATATTTCATCTTTCAAACATTGTACTTCAAAACCTGTAGATCTTGCAACTTGCAAATCTCCATAATATTTTGAAGAAATGAGTTGGTAATACATATGAAAAATTTCAAAAATAATAAAGTCCCAAAACAAACAAAATTTTGTATTCATGGTTGACAAAATAGTAAATAGTGAGATACAGAAAACAGTTTAAAATTCTAAATAGTGAGAAATAGAGAATGATTGTCGCATGGGAAAAGCTGAGGAACAAAATACCAAAGAATCCCCTAGTGCTAATTCTTTTGTTTGGAAAAGGTCAAATAGTCTATCGTTTTGTACCTAAGGTCACTTATATTGTAGGATGTTGCTCAATTTTAATAAAGAAATAAAAAAGTTAAATTTTCAAAAAGATGCTTTAATTGCCTCCAAAATACAATTGTCCATGATTGTCACATAACAAATCCAAATGGAATGAATCAAAGCTCTCCATGTATACCAAATTACAATCTACAAGAAATTAATCTCTTAGACTTTTTTAGATTTTTTTGTGTACGGTGATTTCTGCCTGCCACACCTAAAAAAAGGACATTGTGCCAATAACTTTTTTTCTTAGTTACAGATTGAAATAAATTTATATTCCCATAAACCTAATGTGCTTTCCTATCTTCACAGAAAAATTCAAAAAATCATGATAAATATTGAGATTGTAAGGGCCTGCCTGAAATCCATTTTGTTCCCCAAGGGGACAATGGGACTTTAGGGATTAAATAGACCTTCTATAGTCATTGAATAGATGGATAAAAAAACATTATTTATTGTAAGAGCCAATCATTCTCTTTGCTTTCCCCATTTCCCTCTAGAAGTTGCAAGTGAACAGTTTATGGAAGACCTAAGGTGATCAGTAAAGACCTATGACTAATCTTGTTTGAAAATTCATAATTAATTCAAAAATTCTTCAAAAAACATGAAATAACTTGTGTTACTATCACAATCTATTTTTCTTTGTTTAAAAAATAAGACAAAAATATCCCATCAAAGGAAATACATGAGAAAGACGGACCACCCTTTAGATAAGTGGTTTATGAGCCTCCTACCTTAGACCATGATGTTTTTGGCCACAATACTTTGATTTAAAAAAAGTGTTGGATGAAATCACAATATCGCCAGATTGTGGATGAAAACAAAAATTATGAACGTAAGGTATGTGCTAAGTGATGTCTTCAATCGAGTATGTAGATAAATTCTGGAATATGGAGCACCACTCATAACATTCAGTAGCGTGCTCTGGCACTGCCTTGGCTTAGGATAGATGGTGTGGAATATACCACACCCAACAACCTTCATCAGTAGCTAATTGGACATGTGGAGGATGCAGAGGATGTTGGGTGTGGAATATTCCACACCATCATTGTAGAGACCATGCTTGCTATTGAATGTTATGCTATGGCGCTATAACATCGCTACTTTGGCACTTCATAAAAAATGAAAAAGAAGGTTTGAGCATTAGTATAATTATTTTGTATCTGATACAAATTTTCTTCCTTTTTTTCCCTTAAGAAATTCATAACAATTTCAGATTTTCCCCCAAAAAATTGATAATCTTATGAAGTAATATAGCAGGCACATGATCGACTTCATCTCAGATAAGATAAACATTAAATGTCTCATTCAAAATCTACTTGCAAAACCATGGCAGTCTCTTAAAACAGAGTGATGGGCCACAGTGAGGCTTTGAAATCAGTGGTCAAGTGTGTCTGTCCTTCGGCAGGGTTCCCTTGAAGTGAGTCTGTAAACTGGGAAGTTCGCAGGTGGCTTTTGTGGGTGCCTAGCTTGCGTGGTGCCCTTTGCAGTGGATAATCAGTTGCGTCAGTTGTTGCCTGCAGCCGGCTTGTTCAGTTCGGTTGTTCTTTCCTTCTGTCAATATTGTTACTGCAACTAATTAACCCGAAAAAGCCCGGATTCATTGGCGGAGAGCTCACAGACTGACTGACGGAGAGTGCAGAAGAGTGCACAAGTGATCAGTGATGCTGTTAATTTCAGTTCAGGCACACTTTGTCACTCTTGAACTGAACTTCACTTATTATATTATTGATTACTTATGATGCTGTTAATCTATGCAGTGAACGATCGATGTGACCGTCCGATCGATCCGTCAGTATGATCTCATGAGAACTAGTTACCAGAATTAAATCTGCAGAAACCAAGTTTAAAATCTCTTCCCATGCCAGATGCTCTGATCATGCATGCATGAGTGTTGACTGGTACGAAACACCAGCTGACTTTCCCCGGGCAGCACCAAGTACAGAGAGCTAGCTAGATAGCTGATCGACCAAATTGCAGGTTTCTTTATTAGACAAAATTAGTAGACAAGAATTTTTAAATAAAAAGAATTTGCGAGCAAGGAATAAGTTAGTTGGTGCCCGGCCTTCCACGTACTCATAATCACGTACTGCACTTCCGGAGAAACAACAACGGCGGAGATCGACAATGAACTAGCTAGCTTGCAATGCGCACAGGAAGACCCGGAGGGTGATACCGGGCAGGGTATTTAGTTTCAGTATGTAACTATATCCCCAAACTTTCTATTTCTAGGAAGTTTGGGGGGTATAGTTACATACTGAAATCTTATACCCTCCCGTTCTCCCAGTGGCGATGGATCATGGAATCGATCCTTAATTGCAAATTAAACAACTGAGAAACCTGCATGAATTTGGGCTGTTGAGCCGGTGATCGATCGACAGCTCCCGGCCCGGGGGATGATGGAGGATTCAAAACTCCAGGGAGGAAGGATCGGAGCGGACCGGACGTGAAAGGTTGATCACCATCCAGCCTGCCACGTACGACTACCGATCGAATACAAAGTTTTTCTTCGTTCAATTGAAATCAAAACCAAAACCCTTCAAGTACCACTGCGCTCACGCGCCAGTTGCGCTAGCTAGCTAATGAATGTCCATCTGGCTGGTCTCTGGGCGCGCTAGCTAGCAAACTGTGCCCAGCCMGGCCTCAATTCTACAGTAACGTACATATATACATGAGTCGACTGATCAGGCGCACTCACAGGAAGACCGGGAGGGTGATACCGGGGAGGGTATTTTTTTTCAGTATGTAACTATACCCCCGAAAACTTTCTATTTCTAGGAAGTTTGGGGGTATAGTTACATACTGAAAAAAAATACCCTCCCCGGTATCACCCTCCCGTTCTCCCAGTGACTGGAGCACCCGCAAAAGTATGTAAGTTTTGATTTTCTCAGCAAAGAACAAGAACTTGGTGATCGATCGATCGAGTGAATTGAAACTATAGTATGGACTTCTAAAGAACGTACGTCGGAGCTACGGACTTTAATTGTAAGGACTATACTACGCATGCATACTTACGTACTGTGAGCTCTGGACAAATTAACCTTTGTATGCATGAATAAAAGTCAACTGTGGATCGATCTCGGGCGGACTGAGTGACGGCCGGAGTGCACATGAAGACGACGGACATTTCCCTTCTGTCGAAAGGTATCGATCGTCCGAATTGTGGCAGGCGTTTAGATAACTTAAGGCAGGTTCATCTCCTACTCCTAGGCTGTGACTCTGCGAGATTGGCATGGGAGCGTTCAGGCAAGTACCAAGGTGGGTACACCCAAAAGCTCCACAAATTGGTACTGTGTCTAGTTACTTATATTAGACTGATCAGAATATTTGTCTTGTTGGTAAATGAAAGAACGGGCCAATGCACCAAAAAACGCAGCATTAGGATACAGTATGCAAAAGTTATTAACGATCAAAGTTTGTTTAAGAAAGCGCCATCTACAATCTATGAACATGACTGATTTTGGAAATGTACACTGATTGTAGATAGCACTTTAAGGTCAGCTACACTTTTGGGTGTACTTGATCCCCAAGCTTAGCTTTAATCTTAATGTTTTTGTTTTTGTTCTTTATGACACAAATGAAACGAAATTTCATTGMAAGCGGAAGTACAAACCACCAGCTAGCCACGGCTATGGTTGTAGCTTTAGCTGAGCTCCTCCGGCCTGTTGCTGAGTGCTGACTGCCTGCCTGCCGATCATTTCTAGTCTTTACCTCACACGCACAAGACCAAGATTTTCTTGGTGTAAGTGAAGAGGTTTGGATTGGTTGCAGTGGCAGTCATTGGCCCCCTGCCAGAAGACTCCTCCCCACCCGGCCAGGTTGCAATTGGCACTCCCTCTGTCACTGGGGGAATGCCGGGAAGGACTTTGTGCAGTGTGCAATGCAACTCTTCAAGTCTGGCTGTKGCTGTACCCACGACAGAGAAACACAGCCGAATCAACAATTCTAGGGGCTGCCTTCCCACATTATTAACTTAAGAGTAGTAGTAGTGTTTATTAACCCGGGAAGGACGCTACGGACATAAAAGGTACAATGGATGACTTCATGGATGACTCCATGGGTTCAACAATCGGCGACGACCTTGGTATCTGGGCTGCGCCCTTCCAAGGTGGAGTAAGTTGAACCCCTAAAGGATCGAGGCACAATTTCACATTTGGGTTGAAATTGTCAAAAACTACCACTTTGGGGGACAAGACAGAAAAAATGGAAAAATAAAAATAAAAATGTTCTTTTTTCAAAATTCAATTGTACTAATGTGTGCTAGACTTCTCTAGGAATGTGTCGAATTTTTTCTAGAAACTTTGACCATAGGGATTGAAAGATTATAACATTTGAAGTTGAGTGAAAAATTTGTATTTTTTCTACCTTGCCCAACAACGCCTGAAAATTTTAACTCCTTTCAAAATGAGATTTTGATAGTTCGAGATGATCCTAAACTACTAGATGATGGTGGAAAGGTATCCGAACCAAATGGCGTGGTTGTGGGTTCGATACCTGGCAGTGACAGGTGGTTTATTTGGCGTGAAATCAACCTCTCTACTTGATGAAAATCCCTTGCAATGTGTTCTTCAACACGCTAGTTTAAAAAAACAAAGACAGATTTCGACATTGCACATGGTTATTTTTTTTACATTTGCATCTTATATTATGTAAGTAACAATGTAACACACCTGCCAAATTTCAATATTACAAAAAGAGTTTTGCACATGTTGGTCAAGTTGCCCCCAAAGTTCAAGGCAACATAACTTCAGGGTTGTCATATCGGACAGAATCTTACTGTTCACAGCCGAATCAGGCGAATTAGGGCGGATTGGCTGCAAACTTCGGAGGCCAATAACTTTTGGAAAAATTGTCCGAATCGGACATATGAGATGTTTTTCGGCATCTACAGTTTTTGTAGATGCCGAAAAACATCTCATATGTCCGATTCGGACAATTTTTCCAAAAGTTATTGGCCTCCGAAGTTTGCAGCCAGTCCGCCCTAATTCGCCTGATTCGGCTGTGAACAGTAAGATTCTGTCCAATATGACAACCCTGCATAACTTTTGATCTGGGTACTAATCAGATAAAACAAACATTTACAACAAGAGGGTACATAATTACATACTATGTCCAAATTTCATTAACATCTTATCCCAAATGACTTTGCAATAACCTGCACAAGATTTCTTGCGTATTTTGAAAGAACATTTGGTCTTCTTGGGGTTAACCTAGTGCCTGAAACCTATCTTGAAACCTTTGTTTATATCTTTTTAAATATGTATTATTTACCTTGATTTCACCAAATTCATCATATAGAAGGTGTGGGTTTTTTAAAAATCAAGATTTGATTTGGATGAATAAGAAGTTTTGTGACACTAGTAGAAAATTCAATTTTTCTGTTGATTTGGTCGCGTTGTCCCGAACATTTTTTCACAGAAATCTGTTGAAAACAACAGATTTCTGTCAAAAAATGTTCGGGACAACGCGACCAAATCAACAGAAAAAATGAATTTTCTACTAGTGTAATAAATAAAAACCTTGGAACCTCTCTGTTCATCATCCAAATTTTTGACGTCAAAGTACTAAGGGGTCAAGGACTTGACTTTGAGTGGTTAGAGCTCATTGTTAGAGCTCATTTCCTAACAAATCTTCATTTACGTATCCCACATGCATGCGGTGTTGCACTTCTTACCACCTCACTTATATAAAGATCTTGTCTTCTCACATCTCTAAAAAAATTAATTGCTAAAGATGTTGTGGACCTAAAAGGTCCAATGGATGACTTCATTATTAATTTTAGAAACAAAAATGCACTTATTGGTCTAATGATCAAATTTTTTTGGTGACTACTTTGGCCATATGGAGTAGCAACCTTCTAGGGTTTGAGGAATAATTCATGGCACTATTGACCATCCATTAGTCACAAAATGTTTGCCTAGGTGTTTCAAAGCTAGAAAATAAGCTTTCAAAGCTAGAAAATAAGCTTTCACACATACCTATTGCAGGGTTGTCATACCGGACAGACGTCCGGTTCGCCTGTCCGATAGAGGTCTCGCCCGTCCGATGTAGTCAACAGGGCGGGGACGTGATTGAGCCAGGGTAGGGACCTTATCCCGACGGATCTGTCCGCGTCCGAGCTGTCCGGTTCGCCCGTCCGTCCGATCACTCCTACCCGTCCGTTATGACAACCCTGACCTGTTGCAATTGAATATGGCCTGTGTATGTAAAATGTTATGAAATGAATATTACTCATATTTTATAAAAGAATAATGTTTTTACATATGATATTTCTGATATTTTACAACATGATGAATAGCACTACACCAAAATGTTTATGAAGTATGGTCTAAACTATTTATCACAAGGACATACTATTCAACATCAGTTGTAGTGGTGGCATTGGGGGGGCATTGGAGCATTTTGTGGTGTATAGTGGTGGCAATGTGAGATTGGTCATACTAATTTTTGTACTAACCAATTATTCACTCATGCTAAATAAATATTTTAGTGTACATGCAATGGGTAAAACTATTCCTCCCCTATAAAATATATAACCATATGTAAATTCATCATGTAACTTGTACTAATAGGACAAACTAGTCTAGATTGTTTCCAAGAGTGAAATGAAAAATGAAAAATATTTTGTTTTTGTTATTGGCTAAAAATTTAGCATTTAAGTTTCCAATGTTAAGAATTGATTGATTTTTGAAAGTTTGAAAGTTTAAACAAAGTTGAAAGGAGTTGATATCAACACATGGTTATGTGGTGATTTGAATATGTCAAATCAACAAGATTAACGACAAGACAAATTAACTCACAAAAACACCTCTAGCCCATTATTAAGTGATGTTATGTCAACAATTATCAAATGTCCAATCTTCATATTGTTAAAAAAGTTTTACATCAGAAATTTCTAACTACTGCATAATTCGTATTTGTAAACAATATTTTTAGCAATCATAAACTATTCTAATTTTGTGCATTGTTATGAATAAATGCTTTAAGAAGTATAAGATTTGCTTTGTTGTAGCCTTCATGAGCATTGTTATGAAGAAACATTTATGGAATATTGCTGACAAATATATCTAGAGTTTGTTACCAAATTCATAAGGCACTCAATATTATTGTTGTAGGGAGAACTTAGGTATGCTATACTTGACTAATTGCAACAATCCATATGGGTTTCTAATTTGGATATGTAGGACCTGTATTTCTAATTGTCAAGTCAAATGTTGTAAATTTTGTTTTTAGAGTATGACCTCAACATTATTTAAGTACAATAAATTATTTGTGTGTAGTATGTTTATATACATAGTATTTTTTCTAAAGAATTTTATAAAATCAAATTAACATTTCATCTTTGTAAATCTATTTTTGAATTTAAATTTTCTATAAAATTTTATGGACTATGTCATAGAAGGGTTACTAATGTATACCTTCCCAACCCTTTTATGAACTTTGTTCAAAACTTTGATTGGAAGTTTTGACTCACAGACAAATTCTTACAGTTGACAATTACTTTGATTTTCAACATTTGTAGTTGATTTTAGGCTATTTATTTACTGTGCATAATTGAAGTATGAAAAAAAGGACAAAACCACAAAATTAAGAAGTTTAAGTAGTTGATCTCTCATCTTGCTTCAAATTTTTCCATATCATTTGATGATTGATTAACCCCTAAAGTTCTTTGCTTGTCTCACCAAAGCACTCAAAATGGGCCCTTTTGGTATCAAAAGCCCTTCCAATTGATGAATGAAATCTTGTTGCACCTTATTGTAAGATGTAGTGATACACTAATTCATTGTATTGTAGTAAGAGGTGGGAGATTTTGAGTGTTGACCACACGAATTGTGAGATTATAGTATTTGAAGTTGGAAAAAACGGTTTTTGTGGGCGTCCAAATTTTGAGCAGCTATGATTCAATGAGGCTTTTACACAAGTTAATTTTACTTTTTCGCTTTCATTTTGTGACAGAGTTGGCCAAAAAATTTCATAATATTTCAAATCGGGAAGCTTGTACCAAAATTAAGAGCACTAGCTTCAAAAATACTTTCATACAAGCTGTTTTTTCAACAATTTTTAGCTTATACATATTGTGATCTCTTCAAAATGTTAATAGTGGAGTTCTAGGATTTTTAGAGATGAAAGTTAGCTTGTTTACCACATTAACTTAGTTCAAATTTTTTTGAAAAAAATAATTCTACTATGCCTAAATGAGGTCTGAAATTATACTTTGAACATAATTCCTGCTTTTGACTTAACTGCAAGCAATTGATTTCTTATTGATTCTAATTTACATAATTTACATGTGTTGCTTTACCTACTACTACCCCTCTTGTATAGAAAGTTTCTCATTTGGGCAAGCACAAAATAAATTTTGAAGCTATTAGAGATAATTATTAAATATTTTATTTTACTTGGATTTAATTTCTAATTTTCTAAAATTATATTTCATGAAGCAACCATCTCCTTGGCACCCTTTCCATGTACTTTGTCTTAAATTTATAGGTCCTTCCAAAATGTTAGAAGCAACTTGTTTTTGGCATGGGCTGAATTATATCCCAAGCCTTCCCCCTGCCTTCTTGACATTATGATATTAATTTTGCTCGAGTGTAAATAATCTAGCCCGTACTAACCCTTTTCCATCAAATACAACATTCTCATCTATTTACTTCATGCACAAATCCAATTGTAAGAAAATGTGGTGGAGTAGCAAAGAAGTCCTCATCTCTATGTCCCCAAAAAATTCAAAAAATATAGTAAATATTTGCATTCTTAGTGGCATTACATGCTTTTTGAGGCTCAAGGAGGGCTGCGAGTTCACGCGTTTCCGCGGCACTACAACAGCAGCCTGACATGGCGAAGCGATTGCCACGTCAGATTTTTTTTTTATAAAAAAAAATAAAACTTTTTTTTACATTTCGGGACCAATTTTTTTTTTTTTTTTTTTTTGGTAATTATTTTTCCGATAGCAGCCAACCGTTCCATCATTGTACTAAGAACAGTGAGGGTAACAGGTCTAAAACGGCCCTCTAGAGGCCTCGTTTCTCATCTAATGGTTGCCCAAAATTGCTATCTTGCCAAAAAAAAAATATTGTTTGGTTCATTACGAGTTAAGGTGGCATAACTCATAGGCACCAATTGAAATAATATTATATTTCCATAAAACAAATGTGATTTCCTATCTTCACAAAAAACTTCAAAAAATCATGTCAAATATTGAAGTCATACAAGTCTACTCCAAATCCCAAGAGCTCTCCAAAGGGGGCTTGGAACTTTAGAGGTTAGATAAGCATCATGTAGTTTGTTCAATTGACCAATCAATGATGAGCTTCCACCGTCTGCAAGGTCATGGGTAACCTCAAAGAAGCTATTCAAAAATTTTATCAAAATTTCCAATGATAAACTACAAGGTGAATCTATGATGCAAAATCCAAGACCTCATTTGATTGATGCATCTTGTGAAGACATGCAGAATGATTTATACCTTAAATTAGATTATTTGTCTATTTTGTTTGATTTGTTTGTTATGTTGAGATCTTTGGGACCATGTGTCCTCTAGTTGCGTTTTTTGTACCCTTGGAAAGTCTTTGGTGAAGAGGAGTGCAAGGGGGCTTGGTTTTGTGGTGCTTGGACCCTGGTGTGTTAGTTATTGAGATTTGAAGCTTTTGCAAATTAAAAAAATTAGAATTAAAAAAAATTAGTTATGTTATATTGTGGCAATGACAGAGGGCACACTAATAGCAAAGAAAATTCACATGTAGTTGAATATTGGAGGAGTTTTAAAAATTCTTTGAAAATCCTAGCCCATYAGATCGGGATTAGGTAGAAACACCCAAAAGAGTCCATCTTTTCATTCTTGTATCCTAGACTCCCACTAAATGTGTTCCTAGACCGTCTTTTAGTTAAAGTGTCCTTCAAATGTTGAACCTTGACTGGCTAACGCATTTGAAGGACATATAAATAACTTTGATTTGCTCATTGCGGAATCTTGTAGATTTTAGGTCTACCTATGAGACAAATTCAGTACTCTAGGAAGTTGGCACTTTGTAAAATCATAGAAATTACATGTCACATCCAAACAATCTATTTTTTTTTTCAATATTCATGATTTTCACTTGTTAATACTACATAAATGATTTTTTTAGGAAGAGGTGCCTCCAACTGTGTTGAATTGCTTATATTGATGGTTTTGAGTGTTTCCCCCTAAAGGTCAAGAAGTTTTTGAGTCTTCCCCAAGGTGAGAAATTTGGAGTGGGACCATTCTTGCAATAAATACTAGAGTGCAGTATAGGCTGGTGCACTTATGCCGAGGCCGTAGTCCCGGTACGGCTGACGAATGAGATGGCAGTAGAACTCTAAAATCTATTTGCCCAAATAATAGATCAAACTAAAATCATTTTTTTTGAAAAAGAGTCCCAGGACGCGGCATCTTCGCAGAGTAGGAAAGATCCCCGGCGGTGGAAGGAAAGAACGAAAAGATGACGGGTCGGATTGGGCCGGGTGGCGTAGGGTGTATCTATCGGGCTCTCCCCTCTTAACCCGGCCCTTCATATCCGTGTCTTCTCCGTCCTGCCGAGGAAGGAGCCCAGGAGCCCTACCGGCCAGCCAGCCAAGGCAAGCCCAGCCTCCGTCCGCCCAGCTATGGYCCCAGTTGTTGCGTTTCTGCGGGCCCCAGTCGCCTCTTCTCCGGGCGTGCTTGACCTCTTCCAGTTCTCATTCCTTCGTGGTRTCTCTTAGATCACAAGGAATCTCCCGGACGGACCAAATCCGGCTCAATACTGTTCACTCTGGMGCATTGGGGAGGTTTTGCAGACCAGGGTTGGTTCGTTGTTTGCTGGCTGTTGTGAAGGAGAGGATTGCTCGGCTCCCGAAAGAGAAGTGCCTCGCAGGTCGATCTGATGAACCCCGATGCGAGGGCTCCCGTTTTGAAATTGCTCGCGGACTTGTTCCTCTGGAGCATTGTGCATCCGGGGTAACTAGGTTGGGAGGGATGCTMTTTGTGGTGTTTTAAAGGGGGTTGGAAGTATGAGGAGGAATTCGGGTGCCGCCGGGKGTCATGTTTTGCTTCTGGAGGTGACCAGGAGCGGTACGACTTGAAGCGGCAAACGGGGTGTAGTTCTGTGGAGGCGAGGGTTTGGTGTTTGGGAGAGAGACCGGGTGGTGGAGTGCTAGCGGAGATGGTTACTTTGTTGATGCGCTCACCGGAGTTTCCCGTTGTTGAGAAGTTGTCAATGGCGAATGTCGAGCACGGGCAGGAGAAGGCGGGGAGCCAGAAAGCTTCAACCGAGGTGCGGAGTAGGTCAAGAAAGGGGCGGARTGCGCAAAAGAAGCAGCCGCAGCGCGGGTTGGGAGTGGCGCAGCTGGAGAAGTTGCGGTTGCAGGAGCAGAGCAAGTTGGAAGCGGCCTGTTTCGCCTCGTTGCAGGGCCTGCCTCCCGCGTTCGGGTTTGTGGATCAGACTGTAGGGGGTATCTGCTTCCAGCCAATGAAGAGTATCACGATGTCTCACCAACCGAGCGCGCTCTCGTTTTGCAGTGATCGCGCGGAAAAYGTGTCGCATTACCTCGCCGGAGATTCTCGTCACTTCGGGAAAGATGGAGACATGTTCCGGACCATTATTTCGTTGGCGAATAGTGACCACTCCACCGCGGGCTCATTTGCGCGACATGGACAAGAAGGCGTGGCGCTCATGCTCCCTCGCAGTCGGGAARGTGTGGAGCATTCGTATGGAACCACTCCGATGCGGACGGGTCCTAGCTTGGCCTCGTGGCCTGGAAGCAAAGGCCAAGGCTCTTGTGGAACTTATGCGGAGGAGTCCTCTTGTGGCAAGCAACCTCGAGTGACTTGTCGTGACTCCCCTCCGAGTCTCACAGCGAAGTCCTTATTCTCCAATGCGTTATCAGCAGGCGGCCACCTAGTTGATAGTCTCGCATCGAACTTGGAGCAGGTGGAACAGCAGCGCCTGTCAGAGGCGGACCGAGAGTCTGTCCACAAGTTCCAAGTCCCCACTAATGGAGTTGGGGATGCTGCCGGGGTGGGGGATACCAAGCTCCTCCCAGCAGTTGGAAAGTATGGGGCAGTGTCGCTCTTTACTTCGAACGGTATACAGTGTTTTGAATCCTCTTCAGGTCCTGCCAAATTGCGCCACCTCTCACAAGATCGAACTGAATTACCACCAGTGGTACTCACCTGTCCTTTCTCCATGCAAATTTATACCTGATCTTCGAGTTTGTTGCCTCATAATGCTATCTTGTAGAGCACGATTGCAGCCATGGGAGTAGAAATCGTCTGGAAATGGTAGTGAGGCATCCAGTATGAATATCAGGCATTCCACTTTCAGTATGAAAATTTCCAACGTCTGGTTTCAGGACTGGAATTGASTTGTGAATGTATTGCGTGTACATTGCAGGTTGGCTTGGCGAAAAAATTCGGCAGACCAAAGGAGCTCTCTTCTTTCCAAAGCTTTTCAAGCAATAATACATGGCTTGCTACCGAGAAGGTTGCTACCATGCAAACTCAGCTTTCTTGAGGCTATCTTGACACGCGCATATGTTTATGTATTGTTTGTGAGCATTAAAGTGAAGTTAGATATACTTAACCTGGCAACCTCAATGGATGAGAATGATCGAAATGCAGTAAGCGCAGGGTCAGAGATTTGATAAGTCATCTTTGTTGACATTTTGTGCTCTGTACCGTTCACCATTATATGTTCTCTAATGGTTCCTGGTTTGTGTGATGAMCACAGATATGCGGGCAGAAGCGACCATGGAACGACCTCAAGGTGACTACTAGCAAATGTATGCACTCCGAGAGTCTGGATCTGAACGCGACTGCTGATGAGATTGAGGTCGCACACGATGCCGGTGTAGCCCACGCTTTTGAGAGCCCAGTGGGAGTACATGATGCACCTGGAAAATCTCGGTAGAGTCCTTGACCATGAAATTCTGATTCTCTTAGCTTTGGATTAGCGACAATTTATTTCAGGAACCTCTGCGGTTATGAGCTGTGGTTCACTGGTTTGTGAGTCTTTYTGCGGGTGCAACTTGTTCGTCTAAGAAGCGATACTCCTATTTCGGCTTGAAAGGTCGTGAATCATGGTATCTCTCCCATGTGAGTAGATAAGTCTAGATCATGTTTTAGGGGGCTTGTTTTGGACACCTTGTTTCATTGTAATGATTGTTGTTTATCACGATTGTTTACGATAACTTGTCTACACACTGCAGGAGTGGCCTTGGTTACGCCTTACCTCTTCTCAAGGACAAAGTATGTGCTTCCTGGCAAGAAACTGAAGTCCAGAACTTAAGTACAACCACGGATGTTGGCTTCCATTCTGGGGATTCCTTCTTGAAAGTTAGTTGTCCACCTCAATCCCGGATCAAGGATTGTTGCTCGAGCGTGTGTTCACCCTGTGGGTCGCCTGTTACCAGACGGAGATGCTTGTCGAGTCCTGATTGTCATGCTCCAGTAGGAGTTGAGCATGAGACGTCTGGTGACTTCCTCACTTTAGGGATTTCTAGCCGTTCTTATCCCACCAGTCCGCAGTATGAAGTGAACAGCAAAGAGTCAATGAGCCCTGACATGGTCCATCAAGCTAAGCGRGTGATAAATTCTGAAGCAGAAGTTGATAGCTCGCTTCACCTTCAGATGTCGAATCGTCACCAGGTAAAGTTTGTCGTTTTGATTTTGTACATGTTTGCGATTGACAGTTCCTAGCAGTGTTTCGAAGCGATTTGGTATGATTATATGGGATAAAAGACTCGATTGGATGCATTGTAAACTTACTAATATTTGGCATCTAGAAGGCTGTTAATATGGAAATAGGTTGATTTAGCAATTGAGTTGTTGCTCACCCTCTCTATGCATTCATTGCAGGAGAGTGCTCCCTCTGTCACGGGTGGTGTCTATTCCCCTTCCTGCACGGACAACAGTTTCTTCAGTGCTGTGGGCCTCAGCTGCAGATTCACCTCCACGTCCTCCAGTAACGTGACAGAGGACTGCCCTAAACAAATTGGAAGTGAAGAGAGGCGAGAGTTCTTGGATTTAAGGCTGAAGCTGACACTGTAGCTTTCTTCGTAGATCGTTGAAAGCTAAGYGATGGAYATGYTAGTTCTCGTTTTCTATGAGTGRCATTTCTTGAAAAATTCAGGGCTTTGGGACAGTTGTCAATCTATGCAGTACAGTACCATKCACATTAGGGATAAGGACTATATTATGCTTCGTCTTTTTGTACAGAAGGGTGTTCCCAACTTCTATCACTGCTTAAGTAGTTTTTGTTGTATCATAGGATACGTAAACAATATCATATCAGTTACAGCAGCAAATATGCAAAACCTTTTTTTTTAATTTCAAGTTCAATTATAATTTTGTGTGTGCAGAGAAGAACCTTCTTTGATATTTTGTTGAGAATGTCTTTCGACTTTTTGAAGCACCGTAACAGGACACTTCGAGCTGCTGATTAGTCCTCAACCAATMTCTGGTRTAGAGGAAATGCAGTTYCTGTTGGTGAACTTACTGTAAGTAAGTTAAGCAATGATTTCTTTGACACATCTGATGCCTTTAGAAGRATCCCAATTCTGACAAGAAACTCAACGAGACAGTTCTACTGCCAGCCGCCTAAAACAGTGAGATTCGAGCAGTTGGAATGTCCGAACAGACAGCGCCTGCTACCACTGGCAGTTGTACACGCCTCCAAGGGGAAGTACGGTATTGTGCTTGAATGAGCTCAGTCTAATCTCAATAATATATAACCTTGCAACTGCAACACTACTCTTTAGGGCCTACCGACCTCCAGTCTAATCTAAAGTGAAGATGATAACTTTGCTTCTGAGCACGTACGGTGGAAACACCTTAAACCGTCAATATACAATACCACATAATTGGAGGCACGTTTTCCTACAAAAAAAATATATATTTTTGCAGAATTACAAAGTGAAAATCATGGGTACTGGATGTGGTATGTAATTTCTATAATTTTAAAGTATTGGCTCCCTAACCATTGAATTTGTTACATAAGTGGACGTTAAATTGAAATCTACAAAAAATAAGCAATCAACAAATTAGAATTAAGTATATGTTCTTTAATCCTTAAACRACGTCGAGGCCATTTTTTGGTTGATGAATGAGAGAGCATCTTCTTGTGTAGGGCACAAAACTATTAATCCTTGGAATTTTGTATGGAAATGGAAGATCTTYTATAGTACTTTGACTTCCAATGCTTACTTTTGAATTTTTTTAACCCCTAAAGGATCAAATTGCATTTTTTTGGCAAAATAGCATTTTCGGGCAACTCACTCCAAATGGAGTTTTTAATTTTTTTCTTTGAAATTTTCACACAACATGCACCCAAGGAGTAGCTTTAACCTCTAAAGTCCCAAGGCCTTCTTTCCATCAAAAACCACTCAAAACTGCCATTTCTAAAGCAAAGAGCCAAAAAAAAATTTAAATATTTTTTTGGCATATCTAACCGTAGTATCTTGCATTAGAATGTGTGGAAGAAAATTCACAAACTTTGGCCATGTAGATTGCAAGATATTTGCATTTAAAATGAAGGAAACAAGTTTTTTTGCAACATGTCCAACTACATTTTTGGCTTTGAACCTTCATAACTTATGATTTTTTCTCTATTGATTTTGAATTTCTTTTTTTATATGATAAAAAATTGAGTTAAGAATCTGGAAAAAGAATTTCAACAAAAATACATGTAATTTTCACTCATTAAAAAATTGTTAAGTAGAAGTAGGTTCAAGATTGAAGGAAAATCAAAATTATTAATAGCTCTAAGATGGAATTGAAATACACTAATCTTAACGGTGAGATTGTTCTAGCAAGAGATCTCAACCTTGTGCAACTTTTGTTTTTTCAAATTGTGAAAATTGAGATCAAAAATGAATCCTACAAGTTATTTTTTCAAGAAGATGCTTTAATTGCTCAAAATCTAAGATTGTCCATAACTTTTGCATAACAAATCCTAAAAAAAAGGGCTTCTTGTGCCATAACTTTTGCTCTTGGACTCCAATTGAAATAAAAATTATATTTTCAGAAATCTAACGTGTTTTCCTATCTTCTCTCAAAAATTCAGAAGAGTAGGACACATATTGAGACCATAGGAACCTGCCTGAAAACCACTTTGTCCTCTAAGGGGACAATGGGACCATTAGGAGAAATATGAGGTCTCCAAAAGGCTGTGAGTTCTAAAAGGCCGCGGTGCTATTATGGATTTTTTTTTTTTTTTTTTTTTTTTTTGAAATCCTGTGTGGCACTACTACTGCCACATCAAATTCTCATTTTAAAAAAATAAAAAAATAAAAAATCCTGTAATATCACAGGGCCTTGCGACTAATTCTTTCTGACAACCTTTTGGAGGGCTCATACTTCTCCTAATGCTTTAGGGGTTAAGGGCCAACACTTTGCATAACTTTTGACTACATGGTTAAAACATTATTGCATGATATGTATTTTTCTTTGATCTCTAGGCAGCTTGGGCAGGTCAATTTTCTTTTGAAACAATCACTTTTGTAAAAAATAAAAATTTGAAATTGATTTTTCAAATTTATATGTACGTGGAATGCTTTAAATCATTCCATTTTGATTGATGAGATGATAGTTACAAGGAGTTTTAGTTTGCAAGTAGTTATGGAATCTCTATGCTAAAATAAACTTTGAAGTCCTATATTTAACTCAATTTTCAATGTTTTTGAAAAAAAATACAAAAATCTTGGATGTAGATTGTTTATTACAACATTTCAACCTTTGGGATTGGTATTTTTAACAAAACAAAAAATAATAATTTCCTCCTTAATTTTTTTTCCCCCTTTATTTTCAATGTGGATAAGGATGTAAATGAATTCATGAATCTAA
Organism: Pleurozium schreberi; assembly: GCA_006891605.1. Lineage (NCBI taxonomy): Eukaryota > Viridiplantae > Streptophyta > Bryopsida > Hypnales > Hylocomiaceae > Pleurozium > Pleurozium schreberi. Next base: position 48,080 of record VACF01000746.1, on the reverse strand, counting down.
TGAGAATTGCTCATTCGGCAATGGCCCAAAATAAATGAAATCAAAATGGTCCTTCATATATAGGACACACCTAATAGGGTAGGGGTTGACAACTAAGTTTGGTACAGAAATTGAAGAGTACAGTTGGAGTACTGGGATTGCAATAAGATTTAGTCATGATTGTGGTGTGGAGGTGTCAATGGTCTACAGGTGGCCCAAACAAATGCAATTGCAACCTATTTCACCTTCCATTTGGTTCATTTGATTTGCAATCTAAACTGAATAGGGGTTTTAAGGGGATCCATAGTTATTGATTGATATTTCACTTTACATAAATATTTACTTTTGCTGTACATCAATAGTTACAAGAGTTTCCATTGGTTGTACAACATGCTTCAAAAATCTACGATTTTCCACAATAAGTCCCTTTAATTGTTTGCTCCCTTCCTTTAATACCCCTATTCAGTGTAGTTAAGTAGAAGCTTGATGTACCTTTGACGATTATTCATCTCTTTTGAATTTTCTTGTTGCTTCTCTTCTTGAATTTTCTGCGTCTAGACTTTGCACAAAGTCCCTCCAAATTTTGCAAGCTCCTCTACTGCATCAAAATCATCACAAGGCTATGCAAGGTTGGATTGTAGTTTAGGAGAGAGCCCAGATGGGGTTGGGCTACAATACGGCCACAATTGCCGCAATCACTCTTCAAATTTGAGTACAAAAGATTGCATGTGGGCATGCCTCTGAGCATGACCAAAAATGTACAGAAGTTAGGGTGTGCATTTTTGCCCTGTGAGTGCACTTCAAGTGGCCGAGCTTGCGGAAGTTGCGCTCCTCTATAAGCCAATAAACCTCTATAAACCAATGTTGTCACACCAATCCTTGACTAGGCCACATTAAAAAGGTTGTGACTAAATCTGACCCTCTCTTAGCCAATAAACCTCTTTAAACCAATATGTCAAACCGGTCCGGGACCTATTGAGTAAGGAAGGTTCTATTGTAGAAATCACCCTGACATAATCAACCCCAACTAAGGTAGTTGCATGTAGAATTGTCTGTCTGTGACTTGGTGAATCTCTAGGTTGCAAAATCTACTATATTAAGGGTTTTTTCATATTGCAAACCATAGGCCAATTCTGGCTTTGTTCGGCGTTAAAGGGTTAAGGTAGTCTGCTCTTACAACAACCTTTTAACTAATTGCATTTGGGGGAAGCTAAATGCCTTGAAAACATTTCCTAAAAAAATTGGTATGAAGATAAATGGAACTGGCATCCAACTCAAGTAATTACATATTTTTTTTACCTTTGAGGTATTAGTTACAAATTTTTGAAGTTGAAATACTGTCACTAATAGTGCCCACTTCTTGAAATGTACATTGAAGAAAGCAAAATGTACCTTAATTTTTAGGTCATTGTTAGAGCATGGTCGCTATTGGAGCACTCTACCTTAGAGCCCAAATGGCTATGTGGTTATGGTTGCCATTACACTTAGAATCTAGTTATTAGTAAGTTATGCGGTTATTCTCCTTGATGAAATAGTAACTGCATGTTAGTAGTATAATAGTGTGCTGTAAAAGCACACGTCTCCTTGAAACCACCCTTTTAAATAGCTATAGAATGGATAGGAGGTGATCCTTAAATTGACCACATTGACCACTTTGAATGAATCAAGAATTTTTTAACAAAAAAAAGCCAATCATTGTCTTTCATTTCCTCCCATCTCTTTGCAAGTTGCAAGTGGACGGATTTAGCTAGACCTATGGTCACAAATAGTTTTATATTACAACCACTCAATAAAATTCATATGTAATTCAAAAATGCTTGGAAAAATATGAAACCGCTTCTGTTAAGTTCTACATCCATTTTTCTTTCTCTTGAAAAATGAGCTAAAATTATTTCTGCCAACAAAAACCTACAAAAAAGGTGGACTAGCCCTTAAATGGTTGCTTTTAGAGCATACTATCTTAACCTCTTATGCAACATGAAATGCTTGTTCAAATGAAGGCTCTGTAAAGAAAAAATGGGCTTTTAAATGCAACCTCGCATTAGTTCACATGGGCTCGATAGTGGAAGTTGCCGAGATTACCTATGTCAATAAATAGTGAAATTAGGTTGCCCTACACCATATAAAGAGAAATTGTTATTGTACAAGAATGCAATACTTTTAAATTTTATATATATATTTATTGTAAATTATATATATACTTCTAAATTATATATTGTTGTAATTGGGACCCCAGGAAGGTAGCGAGAAAATGACAAACCAGGAAATCAAGCAATTATATCTGAATGGTGTAACCAAGGTCAAAGTAAATCTAAATAATTGAAATGTCTTGTCTAGTGCAAGTTGATAACTGAACGTGGATACCCCAAAACTTTCACCTTTTGCTAGTGTGCCTAGTTACTATTATTACACAAGACAATTTACATATTTTCTTGTTGCCCAGTGAAAGGAGGTTTCAACACACCAAAGAATGTGATATTTAGATATCATATGCAATAGTTATGAATAGTCAAAGTTTTTATTGGCAAATGGTAATAAAAGTGGGGACACCCAAAAGCAAAATTAGAACCTGCTGTTTGTCAACAATTATCATGTGGTTATGATGCATTACTTTCAATTGTAAGTAATGCATCGTAAAGGTGCGATAAATTGTAATGTAATGCATTGTAATGATGTGATGAAGTGTATATTAATGTGGGAACCCATGAAACAACAATAACCACATGATAATTGTTGTCAAACAACAGGTTTTAAACTTTGTGATGGAATCCTATAAGTTATATTTTCAAGAATAAGCTTAGATTGCCCCCCTAAACAAGATGCTCTAGAACTTTCTCATCACTAGTCCAAATAGAATGAATTGAATCTCTCCATGTACTAAACAAAAATATTTTCTATGAGAATCCAAATTTCAAAAAAAATTATTTTGACTTTTTGTGATTTTTTGGTATTGCTTGACAACCCCCATTTTGAACTTGGGTGATTGCAAGAAACACCTGTCGATTTTGTTGCGTTTGGCTGATTTTTTCGGGAGTACTTTAAAATTAGAAAATTAATTTAAAAATTTTAAAAAAATATGACTAATGTATATACCTTTAAGAAGAACATACCCTAGGAAGGAAAAGTGTAGGAAAATTCTCTAAGTAGGAGAACTTGAAAAGTGCCAAGCCTCAATAAAATACATACTTTGATATTTTAATTAGTAAAAAATAGGATAAATTTTTCAAAAATAAAATAAAATTGTCCATTTGAAAAAACTTTATGTGGATGTCTAGTCATAAAAAAATTTCACCAAAATCATTTTTCATTATTCAAAAATTCATTGCAAATGGTGCTCACTTTAGGCCAATCTAGAACTCACTTGCAATAGGCAATCAAAAATCCCTCTCTTGGAAAGTTGTATTTCCATATTAGAGGCCTTGCTTGTAGGCCATGGGCGGCCTCCAAAACAAGGAGCTTTTGGAGGCCGCATCGTGACCTCTTCACCGGCCTCTAAAACATAGTGAGACAAAATGCTATAAATCCTCCCACTAAAGCGCCCAATCAAATGCACTACTTGAAGCCCTCTTTAAAATCCTCCATGAAATTCGGAGGGAGGCCGGCAAAAGGCCTTGGTCATGGGCGAGGCGCTCCGGCCTTGAGGGCAACCGGCCTGCACAGAGATCCTCCCCACCTGCCTGCAAAAGGCCAGGACAAGTGGGAATGCTCTTAAATCAGGGAACTGCTTTAAGCTTAGTCCAGACTCCCAGAAACTGCAGCTCACATGAGCAAGTGAGCGGGAAGAGTTGGCAGACTTCCACAGTCAAACCGAAGTTAAAACTGACCAGTACGGAATGTTTTTTTCCTTTTTAAACCCTTAAATGAGGAGCTGCTAGTGTTTGCAGAACTGGCTAAATTTCTACCCAAAACAATCCTTGCGCTACAGTAGAACCTCTCTAAGACCAAGCCCAATCCAATCACTATTAAAAGCGCAGCATCCAGATTTTGAAGTGGAGATAAGCGGACCTCTTTCCGTTCAGGCCGCAACTTTGAAAAAAAATTGTCCCAATGCAAACCCGGCAATCCATTGATACCGCAAGTGAACCTGTACCTCATTATAAAAAGAAAGAAAAGAAAGATTCTACATTAAATATAGACCTTTCATGCAAAGAAGGAGAGCTTGAATTTATTAGCACGGAAAATAAGGTTGAAAAGGTATGACATTGTTGACTTCTGCTATTGTGTGCCACCTGCCGGGCTCTTCATATTGCCTCAAAATGCCGAGCTAGGGATGGAAAGTGATGGGCCCGGGAATAAGAGTGACAAATGCCGGGTTGCATTGGGGCGTGTTTTCTTGGTATCCATGTTATTATGCAGCACCCGTGTGGGTTTCCGTGCATTGGAGCTGCTCTAAGCTACATCATGCTTCTGGATCCAAACCAGTTCTTCAAATAAAATATCCACTTTTCTATGAACATTCAAAATTATGTGGCATGTGTCAACCAATGAATGAGGTGGGCCAAAATGACAAGTCTTTGGAATAGAAGAGACAAAGAGACAAGTGGAGGATGTTTTTATAGAAATAGTAAGTCGTGGTGATGGGAAGGAGAGCGGGTTTGCAAATCCTAAATTCAAAGATGGAAGAGCCAGGGAGGGACCGGAGCTCCTATTTCACCATTTCTTCATGCAACCCCCCCTAGCCCTGGTTGGAGGTCCGGTCGGGTCTCATGCGAAAAGTCCCTAAGGGAGAGGCACTCAATGGCGTCCCTTTCTAAATCATGCATTCATTTTAGAAGGTAAATGTAGCGGGACTGTAGACTCCTTATTATTTTAGGTCCAAGAACTAAGCCATGTACTACCTACCTACATTTATAGTTTGGGATGATTATGCTCTGTAGAATCGGACGGCATTGGGTGCAGGGACGCCATAGGGTGCCTCTCCCTTAACCCCTCATCGCCAAATGGGACGAAAAGTGTCCTCACACACTTTGCAGTCCACTTTGAAGCGCTCTAACTTTATCATCCAATGTCAAAATTCAACAAAACTTGTTGGAAAAGTTGCGCATAGTAGTCTAGTATCTACGATAAAAATTTCAGAGCAATCCAAGACGTATAGAGTTTGTGAAAGTCATTCGAAATTCTCAGGTTCAATTTGGGTTCATCGCACTTCATTGTAATGGATGCAACTTCAGGGGATTGTATCTTTTTCATCAAATGTTTGTTTTTAATAAAATTTGTTGTGTTTTGTTCCCATATAGGTCTAGTTATTGGGGTAGAAGTTTCATGCCAATCCAAGTTGTTTCAAATGTTTGGGAGAAATTCAAACTTCAAAATCCAGAATTGTTTGCATTTCAATGAACTTCGGTGTCTCATAACTTCTTTGTATATGATCCTTTTTCAATAATTTTTGTTGGAAAAGTTGCGCTTACTAATCTAGTTTTTGTGCTTAAAATTTCAGATTCATCTAGGAGGTTATGAGTGACTGAGAAGCATTTTAGTAGAAGGAGGTTCAACCACATATGTGAATTTTTGCTACTTTTTCCACTGCTTTTTGACATTTCAGATCCATTTTGCAGGCACAATGACTTAATTTTATGATATTTTTTTCACCAAAGTGTTTATATTCTGGTTTGGAAACACTTTATGGTTTAAAGTTTTTTCATTTGAGTTGGTTTAGAAATCAAATTTCACCTCCAAATGTGTTTTTCAGAAAATTTCAGCACCTTTTTCCAAAACTAAAACATCATAATCTTTCAATCTATACAGTCAAATGACCCCAAATTTTTTCCACACCATGTGCATCATGCACTCTAAAATATTGTACGGTTAAGATCTTCATAACTGATTAAAATTTAGACGTTTAGCACTTGCAAAGGGAGGATGCTTTTAAGCATGGTTGGGACTTCAGCGATGAGGGGTTAAGAGGCCTGTGAGCTTAACATCGGGGTGCAATCTGGCTGGGAGTGGACTGCCAAGCAGGCAAGCAGGTGATGATTGGCAGGTCCGCAAATGGGACGGACCCAAGCCCAGCGGTGGTTTGTTGCAGGACACTCCTTCCCCTGCGGCCTTGCGTGCCTTCATAAAAGAAGAAAATAAAATCAATTGCYACCCACAAGTATGGTCATAAGTTTGTACCTCCTTGCCATACCAGGATGGATCTTCATGATTTAATAATGTACATTTAACTCAAACTCTCATCCTGCCCAAGAATCCCCGGGGCATGGGGGACACTAATTCATTTCCATCAAGGGCTAACTTAACTTATTAGTGAGTCACAAGATTGCTGTAACTGAACTTAGTAAGATAGCTGAAGTGTGTGGAAGCCCACTGACTCCATCAATCAATCAGTTGGGGCCTCTCCAAGTCAGCTGAAGGRAGTTTAAGTGAAGTGAAGTTAAGTTAAGTTGAGTTAAGTTAGTAAGTTACAATACTAGTAACTCCCCATGACCCAGATTGCTGTCTGTCTGTAAGTATAACAAACTCTCCAGCTTTTTTCTTGGCAGCCATACCATAGAATCCATCAGCCTAAGCAAAAAGAGTTGACAATGGCTGGAAAAAGCCTGTAATAATTCAGTTAAGGTAGGCAACAAATTGGTACTGTGCCTAGTTACTATAATTAGTCTGGTTGGTCAGTTTTTCATGTTGTCTTGTTGGCAAGTGAAAGGAGGTACCAATGCACCAAAGAATGCAACATTTGGATACAATATGCAAAAGTTATGAAGGGTCAAAGTTTGGTTCTAAAAGCGTTTCTTCCACATAATTGATACATAATAGGTACATAATTGATTTTGGAAATGTACAAAGTTTGAAGATGGCGCTTTTAGATCAATGGTGCATCATGTCTTGAATTGTTTATTTGATCAAATATGAGTGCCTTCTCCATAGAGCTCAAATCCTAGAGCTTCTATAAGGTAGGCAAAGCAAAATATTTTTCTATGTGCAATGGGTAGAAATGACAGGGATTGCAAACAAATATGGTAATTTTACTATTGGATTTGAAATTTCTAGAAATTTTGGGAGGCAAGAAGTGTTCTTGACTATAGCCAGTGTCTAGACTCTTCCAATACCAATCATTCAAGAACTATTTTCTTGCTAGCTACTTTGGAAAATGGGTCATGAACTTAGTAATTTCAACTTTGAAAAGGAGAAAAAAAATCATTCCAAGATTCGGTTGGAAATCTATTCCAAGCTTCAAGATTCGGTTAGAAATAAGTGCACCCAACAAGTTGGATATGGGTCCCTGTCAAGAATGGATGCCTTATACCTTAACCCTTTAGTGCCCATGGTTGATTATGGGGGGAACGCATTTTTACAGGAATGTACAAATAGACTACATTTGGCGGTTTTCAAGTGTATGCCATTGTGACTTCAAAAATTCATAACTAATTCCACAAAGCTTCAAAAAATATAAAACAACTTGGGTTAGATGCCAATTTTACTTGTCTTTCAAGGAAAATTTACTGAAAAATATTTCAAGAAGTTTCACCTCTCTAAAACTCGGTTTTAGTTGCTAGATGGGCGTTTTTTGCCCCTCCTACCTTAGCTAATTTATGCATATCCTTGGATTTCATGAATTAAACAATGGTGGGATTACTAGGCAACATTGTCACCTTCATGGCTCATGTGTTTTGCAAAAAATTGCCCAAATTGGAGCTTGTATGAGCATTTCATAGGCCAGCACGACATCATTGAATTTGGCCTAGCTTACTTGTTATTGCATGCCTTGCCAAACAATTTGATTCAAGTTGAGCATCTAAAGATTCTCCAACTCCGTTTCTCTTTGAGTATTTTCAAATTAGGTGTAATTTGACCTAGAATGAATATAGAGTCCAAAAGTCAACCAAAATGTGGTCGACCGGTCACTAAAGGGTTAAATGTCCGTCCTTAGGTTGTGTGCTTTCAAAGAAAATTGCAAACCATTTGTAACTAGTATGGTAGAACGACCTATTGTCAACTTATTAACCCCGAATACTAGTAGAAAATTCAGTTTTTTTGTTGATTTGGTTGTGTTGATTTGGTCACTTTTTGACAGAAATTTGTTGAAATAAATGCCCAAGGCGTGTTTCCAGCTTTTAGAAATTTGTTTGAAGTTGAACAAAAAACAATATTTTGATAAATTGTATCAATTTTTTTGAATTGTAACCACACAAATTTAAACTAGACATGTTAGAGATTACATTGGAAAAGAAAACTCAACAATATCACTTATGAGTTGAAAGATTATAATGTTTAACCGAGAGTGTCAAAACTAAAAACTAAAAAATTCAATCCACTTTTCGCATGGTGAGTCTAAAAAGTTTGTCAATCAAAATCTATGAGGTTATAGGGCCCAGTATGTACAACCCCAATCAATTTATGGCTTCTCAAAATCTACTCTACATTTTTCTTAGATGAATTTCTTATGCGATTTTGTCTCCAAGATCTAGTGTATTTGAGGCTCATTTCAAAGAGCTCTCAACACTAGGAAAAGTCAAGATTACACATGGTACCCTTGCACAACATCTTGAGTAGAAAAATCACAATAATTTATTTTCCAGATCGGATTTTTGATGCTAAAGCTAAACCTTAATAGGCCTCTACCAAAAATACAAGCGAGTAAAAATAGAAACTTAGTTAGGTTTTCTTCAACTTCAAAGATTTGTCGACACCACATTTGGGTGCCTTGGGTATTTAGGGATTAAGTGGCTCCGCTCATATTTTAGAGTAGTATAAAGAAATATAAATTTTATGCCATGTAGAAAGATAGAAAATATGGATATTGCAATTTTTTTTTGGTAATTTTATGCCTAGAATTGAAACTACTATGAGTTCATGAGACCAAAGGTTGGTAAGGACCCATATCCAATGTATAAACTCTTGCAATTCCAATTATTTAAGAACTACTTTTCCACTCACTACTTTGGAACATGTGTCATGATCTTATTAATCCCAACCTTGAAAAGGAGAAAAAAAAACATTTCAAGCTTTGGTTGGAAATGGTTGCACCCTACAAGTTGGATGTAGGTCCTTGGTTGAGAATAGGTGGTTCTACCTATCCCCCAAACCACCACTTTTTGCTATTGAGTCTAGTTACTATAATTAGATTGGTCAAATTTTCATATTTTCTTGTTGGAAAGTGAAAAGAGGTTTCAATGCACCAAATAACACTACATTTGAATAAGGAATTCAAATTAAGTAAGCATTGAAGCTGTTATTGGTAGATTTTCTAAATTCATTTTTTCCACATAGGTACATGTGTATTGATTTTGGAGATGTACACAAGGTGATGATGGCAAGTTCGGATCAATGGCGCATTATTGATCCACTTTAGGGGTATCCACTTTAGAACCAATGCCTACTAATTCTTGCCTTAAATGTAATGTGCAACTTTTTTTTATGAGAGACTAGGGTTGATTTGGGAAATACGTAGTTTTAGTTTTTTAGAATTTCATTGTTCATATATATAGTGTCCAAAAATTGCACGTTGAAAAAATTCAATGTAGTTGTAAAGATTTCAAATTTTTTGTAGGAAATTTTGAAATTAATGCAAATTTCTAAAATAAAAAGTGTAAAATTCTTATCGAAGGCAACAATGCAACATGTGCCAACATAGTCATGGCAACTGTTGCAAATACTATGGAAATGAATTGCTTTCTTCCATAACCCAAAACCAACATGGTTTCATGTATGCCAGTTCAATCAAGTTATTCAAAATAAACCAAGTGAATAAAGTGCTTAAAACTCAATTTTTCTTTTGTTTGGTTGCATTGATCGAGTCACTATTTTGTTAATTTTGAGAAATTTTTTGTTGAAAATCCACAAATTTTTGTCAAAATCAACATAATAGTGAGAGGATCAACGCAACCAAAACAACAAGAAAAATTGAATTTTCTAGTAGTGCAACTTGCTAACCAACTAATATTTTATAGTTGGTAGCATTTGTAAGAACACATTACATGGATAAGTGAGAATAAGTGGATCCTGCTYCAATATGAAAAATTAGATGCAGAGATATCTTGATGTAACCTATTGCACGCTGTATGCCGATTATTGAGGTTACTATAGCAAATGGATGACTCTAAGTTTGTTGTTGATCTCATTGTTGTTGGACCAAGACTCTCAACTGACAAAAAGTCTTTTTTATTGTAACTAGCTAAGCATTTGAATCTATTATTAATAATTCTAAGTGGTGTAGGACAAATGGTATGATTACTCATGCATGAAACAATAGATAGGACATTGTTCTTCACCAAACATACAATTGTAGGTCATAAACTTTGACAATTATAAACAAAGTTTACAAAAACAATTCCAAAAGAGATTGCTCCCGTTGCAAGGAGCGTATTGAAAGATGAAAATGCTAAAAGATGAATATCAATGTGCTCTTAAAAAGAGACAATGTCTTTGGTTGCAAGCTTAGCTAATTCCTCATGGTCTGTTGCTAAAAGCATGTCAACAACAACTTGGAAAATTGAAGAGATGGCAAATCCATCTTATTTTCCAACATTTTCCCATTCAAATGGAAAACTCTAGTAAGCTCAAAGTCTAGTGCCATTGATCAATTCTAAAGTATAGAAGATTGGGAGCTACAAAACCTTATAAGCTAAAAATTGCATTAAATCCTTCAAGATAGAATCACCACCTTTGAAAGATAAAAGGTTCTAGGCCCTAATTATATTGAGCAATGTTTGCTAAGTCAAAAAATTAATAAAGACAATCATGTTGACCAATTGGATATGCTGTATGACCACTATAGCAAATTCGTAAAAGTTTCATTGCCATTATTATTTGGAAAAGCCATAGACCTCCCTATTGTTTGAGCACAAAAGATTTAGAGTCATAGACCTCCCTATTATTTAGTTATGGGTTTTACTCAAACTCTAAATCTTTAGCCTTAAGAATCTTCTTTCACTATGTCTTAACTATCATAATGGCGAATTTTGTTGAAATAGCGATATTCCTTTATTTTGGCGCTTTTTACAATTCAGACCGCGCGCTCTGAAATCTAAATCCGTCATAGATTTTTGGAATCTATACTTGTCTTAGATTTCTGAAATCTATATCTGTCTTATATGTTTCAGACCACGTGGTCTAAAATCTAAATATGTCATAGATTTTTGACATCTCTGAAAGTCGTAGATGACTCAAAATCTATACTTGTCCTACATTTCACTTAAGCAGTTCAAACTATAGGGTTGAAAATGGCACATGGAATACCGCCACTTTAATGAAATTCGCCATCATATAACTTGTAGAGCGCAATTCTCGATGAAGGTCAAAGCAATGTTTGCCATTATGGTTGGTTTTACCACAATGAGTGCACTTAATTTCTTTCTCCTTGGCCTTGACCTCATCCTTCACTTCACTCTTCACATCTTTTTATAGACCTCTGATTGAAATTAATCTTTTGGAACCTCTAAGTACTATGAGCGTTTTATCTCCACCTTTGAGGTTAATTAAAATAGGCAAAACTAGGTTTTATGTTGTTAATTCAAAATTCTAAGGTTTGGTTGTCTCAACATGKCCTAATTGGCCTTCCAATAGATAAACAAGAATTTTCTAACATGAAGCCTCAAATGTTCCAAATTTGAACTAATTTTGATAAAAATTGCAAAAGTTAGGTTTGAGAATTTTTTGGGCCAATCTAGGCCAAAACTTTGGGCCTCTACATTGAAGTTTCTACCTTCAAACTTTGCATTTGAAATAACTCAAATACTAAAATCATTCATGTTTAGGGACCTAATTTAAAAAAAAATACTAGACTCCAAAGCAAAGCTAGAATCTTCATTTATATTTATTTATTTTAACAAATACGACCTTAGGATCCTTTAACTAACTTGTTAGTGAACATGCTCTTAAAATTCTAAAACAAACAAGAAACATTACCAATTGCAAGATCATGACACTTGGATTTCAAAAATAAGTATTTTCAACTCTTTTCAATTTGTTAGATTTTACCTTGCATACCTTTTATCCAGGGTTGCTATTTTGTGAGCCTGTGAGCCTGCAAAACTGTGAGCCTACAAGTTTAGGAGTAAAAATCTCGGGGAGATCACTCCTTGTAATTTAAGGTATACACTTGAGTTAAGAGGTTATTTCATGTAGGGCTATTTACCTTGATTGTTGTATTTAGGTTGACCCTATTTTTACATAAAAAACTATTACTAGCATATTTCTAATACCCTATAGTTTTTTTATAAATTCTTCAAATGTTTTTTTATAGTTGGGCTAGTTTACATCTAAAACTTATATGTTTGATTTTTTCATATGCATACACAATATACACTATAAGACCAATGTCTTACATTTATACTTATTTTTTTTGATATATGAGGTGCTAGTTCCATAATACAATTTCACATAATAATAAATAAGAATGTGCAATTCAATCCTAGTTTTGGATATTTCTAAGTTCCAAGCCATGTACTTTAATCAATCTAGTATAGAAAGGAACATGCAACATTGCATGAGCATCAAACAATCATGACATTCAAACCAAGTATGAAGACTTGTCATTGTTTTAAGTTGATTGTTCTTTGAATGTTTGTTATTGTCATTGTTTAACCCTTGACCGTTGAGCTCATGTTTACTAAAATCGAAATGTTTTCAATTCATTCCCACCAAACCATCATCTAAAAAGAGATCCACACAAATTGGCCGTACCGATTGGCAGTGAAGACAAATCTAGAGTTAGAGTGAAAATGACATGTCCTTTGACCATACCACTGAAAAGATTATAATAATCAAACAGTGAGATCATTCAATTTGGAGGGGCCATATTTGAGGAGTTGGGGCGCTGAGGGATTAAGACTCCACACAATATAAAAAACGTTAGAAAATCAATAACATGAATCCCCCCAAAGCAATATCATCAATCTAATAACCAAAGCAAGTCCTATTCACCTTGTACTGAAACACAACACCAATAAAATAGTGAGATAGCTAGTCCAAAGTCCTCACTAACCCTATGCCCCATAGGAATGAAGGTACCTCCAAACCTAAAACATTTTTTTAATGGATCTTTATAGGAAGACAATCCTTTGTCATACATCCTTCCACTACAAGAAAATAAAGGCATAAAAGACTTGTTCACAGTCACTTCACCAACAACAATGATTGTAAAATAGCCATTTTGCAATCATTTTGCAATCATTGTCGTTGTTGCAGTCATTGTGGACAAGTCATTTATACCCCCATTTTCCTATAGTGTTCATTGTAGATTTACAAATCAACCTTTTTTTTCTTAGAACAATAGATTCTTAGATGTCCTTATATTGTTCAAATATTGACACTTTTATAGACAAGCTGAAATGATCTAACAATAGTAACAAATTGATAGAGGAAATCCCCAACATTTATTGGATTGTGCACATTTTATCCTCGGCACAAAATTATTTGTCTATACTTATACTCATTATACTATAAAAAATTTGTACAACTCCTATATGTCAAGGCTAACTTAATAATAAATATTCCTACTATATGATATTTTTACATACCCTATTTTATATATATTAGAAGATGTAGCATTTTATAGACCCTATAGTAGCTCTAAAAATTATATAAAATTTTCCCCCTTCGAAATAAATGGACCCTATCTTTTAACTCACGTAGTTTTCTAAAAATCGCAAGTGATCTCCCCGGGGTAAAAATTTGACTCAGCACTTACGACCGCGAACGTCAGAGGCATTTTAGATTTTGGTGGAATTTGATGATGGACCTATACTCGTGGACGTTATAAAAATCGAACATAGGGGTTAGAATATTCAAGTCATGGTCACGTCTTTGCAAAATTATCATACAATGGATAGGATTGCATTACCAATCAACACATCTGAATTTTGAAAGAAAGGAGAAGGGTGAATTATAACTATTTAGATATAAAGTGATAATTATTCTAGTACATCAGCCCACATGCCAGAAACTAGAGATTATAATCCAACAAGCACAATGTAAGCAAAAATAAAATCAAGTAGATGATGTTGATATAGACTGAGAATGGCCACTACTATCAGTCGTTGATGACTCCCTCTCTGACTCTATTGCTCCAACGTCCAAAAACTGCATAACTCTAGAATCTAAATTACTTGATTTTTTCCTCATAGGCATATTTTGCTTAGATGCAAATGCTGAAGCTAATGCTTCTACATAGGCAGATAATGTATAAGACTTCTCCCGGCTTGGGAAAAATCCGGACGAAGTGAAGAACGGCCTATGGACTACCTCTCTAGGAATCATGCTGCAAATACAAAATAGAATATCAAAAATGAATACAATATCATATGCAAGTGTAAATAAACATTTTTGCGGGTTGGAGATTAATGAGATGTTTTAGGTATATTCACATTTCCAAATGAATATGCAAGATGGGGATGGACTCATTTACTGAAGTGAGATTTCTTCACTATGTGAGGAATTTGAACTTCCTCTGCATCTGGATCATCTGAAAGCTTTGTAACTGCTGCAGTAGGTCCAGGACCATCTGATACTATACGAATCATTGGGGCTAGAACTGAATCGAAGATGGCCTTGTCTGCCTCAAGGGCAATAATATGCCTCTTGAGAATCTTCCAGGCATGGATAGAAGCCCGAGCTTACTGACTCTTTTGGACATATCACTTAAAAAATTCATGACAAAGTCATGCTTTGTCTAAACAATATAATTTCAATTGCTCTCACTATTTTTCAAACTTGCCTTTACATGGAAATTTTTTTGAAAGGTTTCACCAATGGCATAGAGGCAAACTCCAAATTTTGACCATAATGGGCTATATTATCTTATTCTTAGTTACCTTCTTCTGTCAACCTAATACATATACAAGCCAAACTTTACGATTAAGGTAGAAACACCAATAGTCAACCACACCAATCACCCAAGGTGTGTAGGAGAACAATAACTCCAACCAAAGTTGAAAGAGATTTCCAATCAAAGTTTGGATTTTGTTATTTTGGTCCATTTCAAGGTTGGGATTAATAAGGTTATGACACATGTCCCATAGTAGTGAGCAAGAAAGTAGGAAGAAGTGAGCAGGAAAGTCATTCGAGATTGATTGGAATTGGAAGACCCTAAGACATTGGCAATGCGTGAAGTGCACTTTTTGGCTCCCAAAATTCACAGTAATTTCAATTTTGGGAACAAAATTCTGAAAATTTTGCTATCCGCATATTTCCTCATCTTCCTACATGGGAAAAATTTCTAAGACCTCATACTGCTTACAATCTGCTCCAAAATTGCTTAAATGAGCAACTACTGGTGCTTTTACCTTAAACTCTATTCCTCCTTCCAGCTTTAGGAGCGGAGTGTAACTCTTCAAAATGGTCAAACCCAAAGACAGAGAGGCCAAGTAAGTTTGTTGGACTAGAACAGAAGTCGATCTTCCTTCTCCAAAAAATTCTGTAAGCAACCAGCAATGCTGCTGGGATCCAAAACACCCCAACTTAAAATATGCAGTTCTTCACATCTTAGGTGGAGAAATCAGACTAAGGGAATCTCTTTTGAAATGGTACCTTTGAACAGGAACCAAGGTGGGGCTCTGAGCATTACTGAGTCCAATTCATTCGCCAATCTAGATCTAGAAGAAATTGGACCATTTTGAGTAAGGGAGAGGCACTCAATGGCGTCCATGTACCCATGTACCCAATGGCGTCCCTTTCTAGGTCAGGCATTCATTCTAGAACATAAATGTAGCAGGACTGTAGACTGCTTATAATTTTAGGTCAAAAAAATAAGCCATGTACCGCCTATCTACATTTATAGCCTAAAATGATTCTGTCTTGCAGATTTGGACGCCATTGGGTGCCTCTCCCTTACAGCAAACCCAAATTAGAAATGGTTGGCTACATTACATGCCCTATGTAGCTGGATTGCATCCACTCGGTTTTATTAGGTTGCGGTTCCCAAGAATTCTACAGTAGAGTGGCCTTCATTGCGCATTTCTGGAACAGTCATGTGGAATCATGTATGGAAGAACGAAGATGAGTTTGCAGGGTGAAGGGAGTGCTCACCCACTTCGAGTTCACTCCACCCCGTCCTACAGTTCTTTGAACAAATTTCAGGTCCTCTCCAATAGAGAAAGAAAATCCTCGGAGATCAAAGGTTGTGTCGTTAAAATGAACTTGGAAACCCGTAATAAGCATGCAACGGACCATTCCTCCACTGGAAACCCCTGAAATTTGTTCYCCCATGCGGATGAATGGCAAGTGTACCCCAAAGGCCCTGCTCCTGGGAAATCCAGCCGCCAATCCCCCAGTGAGTACGAGAAATTGTCAAATACAAAACTTTAGGGACTGGTTTATTTGACGCAACCTCATGGAGCTGGATCTACAGTACGACGCAATTGAATAAAGGCACACTGAAGGAATCGTGTGACAAATAATTTATGAACGAATTGGTATTGCATTGTAACTAATTGAACACATCCTCCACTCTCAAGGAGCATCAGTTGGCTCTAGTGAATCTTACCTGCACCTTCGCTGCCAATCTCCCAAAAGGCCATACCTGATCGATCGATGGCAAACACTTGCTTTCTGCATTGCCAATAAGGGAGAGGCACCCAATGGCGTCCATGTACCCAATGCTGTCCCTTTCTAGGTCAGGCATTCATTCTAGAAAACAAATGTAGTGGTACTGTAGACCGCTTATTAATTAAGGTCAAAGAAATAAGCCATGTACCGCCTACCTACATTTATGGCCTGAAATGATTATGTCTTGCAGATTTGGATGGTATTGGGTACAAGGACGCCATTGGGTGCCTTTCCCTTAGAGAGAAAGTGGAATCAAATTCAAAGCTGGCTTCCAGAGTGAATATTAATTGTTGCAAGAGTMGATAGTGTGTTGTTACGTACCAGTCAGTAGTTGTAGGCCTTTCAGATACCTCAACACTCGACACACGTCCGCAAATGCAGGTCGCTCCCRAGGATCCGCATCCCAACACGCACACAAATCAGGGAAGCCAAGTCAGCAGGGCAGCTTGAAGGAAGACGTGGCCGCAAAGGAAAGGGGGCTGTCAGCTTCGAGTACAGATCAGCTACTGGCACATCCTTGAAAGGCTCCTCCTCCTGACAAGATTTCGAAACACACAATTCCAAAGCTGTAAACAGCAGCTTTCATTGGAAAGGCATCATCCAGATGATCGTCCTCAATGTTGGCCCCGAATATCTCAGGTGCCATCCATTTCCTCGTACCTAAGTTGTGCGTCAAGTGAGAGTACCGGGTCATTTCTTGCTTGGTCTTGACTAGTCCGAAATCGGAAATCTTCGCAAACACAAACCCCATCATCCGCAGCAGCACCCGACGCCGGGTTTACAAGAATGTTCATAGACTTGAGGTCGCGAAGGGCCATCTTCTGAGAGTGGAGGTAGCTCACAGCATCCCGCAATCTGGAGCATCAGGTGGATGGAGGCAGGAAGAGAGAAAGGCTGATCCCTAGCCCCTCCCTTCATTCGGCTTCTCATGAACTTGTGTAAATCCATACACATTAGATCCACGAGAAGGGAGTCCTCAGAGTACGCAAATACCTTGACGATGTGTGGGTGATTCATTTCACTAATGCATCAGCCTCAGCTCGTAAAGTAGGGAGCCCGGCATACTGAACATTTTCAGAGCGTAATTGAATCCCATCCACGTTACTTCTACAACTTGACCAAATGAAGTGGTCGAACATACTTCACAACGTCTTGGTCAAAAAACTCCACAGCAAGGATTTGTGGTCCCGCTCCCCCTTCAACTCCTCCGGGGAAAGTCCTCTCAATACTTGGCCAGCAAGACAATAAGATGGATTTTTGTGCAAATGCGTATTGCCACAATGTTCAGCACTGCAAATATGATCCCGCTTCCAATTCTCCAGCTCTCCCAATGCTGCCAATCTTCTTCCGCTGCGTTTTCCAACAGAAAGTGCTCATGGTGCCCAAGCTGGGCTTGCCAAGGAAAATMTTTCACAGCCGCCGAATCCGACGCGAGATTGCTACAGACGATGGTCTTCAACACCACCGATGTGCACCAGTGAATTTCTTTMAARATATCGGCAAATGCTTCGGACCGCTCGGCATGTCGAAGAGCCGCCTTCAGCGGAGGCAACTCCCTGCAACAAGCTTCACTGAGGCTTTTCGCGCGCGTGAGCACCCGTTTCAACTCTGGCGTCAGTTGCATYGGCGCAGCTGGCTCCCAACGACTCTGAGCGCCATCGATCCAATAYRACAGAGGAAGTTGGTCCGATRGGCCCCAATCCCGGAGAKCATRCCGAATGTAGGTCACAAGAACCTGGTGCTGGCGTCTACAGCACTCGRCATCCGCACCCAGTGAGGTATACTTTGAACCAGATTTCTCTGCAGSAAAAGCAAGTGAACAGATTAGTGYTCCAATTAGTCCTGCGCAAGAAAAAGGGCCTAAAACCAGACAGAAGGTGGGAATTTGACAGCATTGTCGAGTGGGAACAGAAAAGTGGGGAAAAAATTGCTTACTTCGGCCTTTCGAGCGTTGCTGCCCACCTCCAGAGGAAGTACCGGCATCCGCAGGGGCTATACGCAGCAGATCTCGAACCCAATCCATAACGAGGGCCAAAGAATATGCAACAGCACCGAACACGAAAATTCAAAACAATCGCCGTCCACACAGGCCCCACTCGCACGAACATCATCACCAGACACCAAGCTTGCGCTCCATCGCCAAACCAAACAATTTTCAAATTCAACGCCATGCGCAGGCAATGCATGAAACCCAGCAAGCAGCCCAGCCGACTGCCGACTTCCAGTTCAYGGCGCTCTGTCCAACTATAGCCCAACGAATCCCCCGCATTCAACTGCACTTTTGTAGTTGGATACAACGCATTTCAGTACTTTGCGTACCGACAATTCAAAAATGGCAGGGATCTTCACAGGTGGACCGCATCTTACGGATCATGAAGACGCGAAGCCACTCGACTCCGTCACACGTGACCAAACATGAACAGACTGGTTCTCGTGTAAATTAAGTGCATTTCGGTACTCGAGTCAATACTTCGGACAGCATGTGCCTTCAAGCAAAACCGGCATTGCTGGAAATCAAGTGTAATTTCAAGCAACTCCCCCCAAATTGGATGAAATTWATTTTTTCCCATCATGCAGTCCCTCCTGAAACCATCCAAAAATCATCCAAGGGACACAAAACGTCCTCAGCGTCGGTCCGGGGTTAATGCTATCGTATAAAGACCTCTCACCAGGAAAGCGAAGTTGTCAACATTGCTTGTTTCAATATCCGTCATTCCGTCCAACAAGGAAAACGGTTACTTCTTCCAACGTCATCCTATTTAAGCTTTGCAGTGCCCAGTAGACAACAATTCTGATCCCGCAKCTTCATAGATTCAACCTTAGCAGAGCAAGTAGCGTCCCCAGGAACACCAGTACACAACGACCCCGCAGACACTGACTCACGTACTCTCTGAAGATGCAATTGTACAATTTTCCACCTTCCGCAGGAAGTCACGACCACGCGTGGAAACTCCAAACCATGTGGCCCCATTCCCTGTGTCTGAGCAAGTTACTTGAGATGCTCGTTATGAAAAGCATGTAAATACTTTACCATAGTAGTGAAGTCCAAAACATGAGATGTCTGCTTTGGAGGTATAACAACCAACATGCTGTGGTGTCAGTTCTMACAATCATCACTAGGAAAAAGGGAGTTAGTTGAACCTCCTCATAGTGGCTTAAATGACACAAAACACGAATAGGAGACACACGATAAAAATGAAGAATAGTGTCAACTAACCCCTCTTTCTGTTCCCCCAGCTCGAGGGATTTCATTCTTGTGGAAAAATGTCAAGGATAGTGATCGACAATTAATCTTACGAATGGGTACCACGTCTCCTTAGATTTYGCAKGAAGAGCACCTACTCGGTAGCAGTCCTCAATTTKAAAATTCTGGATTGCCATGAATTGCAACATGGAGGACGCACTAACTGTGCTCGAGATTCATGAAGCCTTCACAGGAAACCCAGTTATTCTACTAGTATCCTTGGTCAGCCCTACATGATCAACATATAAGCTTCAGTTTGCATTATAAATTGTCGATCTCGTTGGCGTACCTAGCAAACAAGATGAGCTCTTGAGTTGCAAGCTCAACACCAAGCTGCGTTGCTGATAACATGACGTGCACTCACTCTGCAAGACAAGAAACTCTGCTCTTAAGCCAYCCCTAGAACGGTGTTGATTGTCCCAATGACATTCACAGGACGCCCCTCATAGAGAGTGGAGATGCAGCCTTGAACGTGCTCCTTCACTTCCCGTGTTCTCTTCAGAGCCGCCTCCTACGCACATTCACAAAACAAGTGCCTTTGGTTACGACATAATTATAGATAGTCTAGCTTCTTTGTAATTACATGTCGGTTGTAGGTAATTATATCGTGACTTCCAGAGATTGAGAATTATTTTACAGCTTGAGCGTAATGAACATACCTGCTTTGGCCACAGAAGCGTCAAGGAGTTTCTGAGCTCAGTTCTCTTCTGGCTCAAGTCTCCCAAACTTGCAAGTAGTTTCGTTTCAATCTCCTTCTTTGATACCAATGACAAGTATAATCTATCTAAAAACCTGCAAGATTCGGGCTTTCATGAGTAATATGCTCCTTTTAATATATGCAAGAGATCAATAAAGCTCACGTCAATAAAGTCTTTGATATTATTCATACCTAGAAGATGTGACAAGCAAGCAGAGATCCCTTGTCTTCTGAGCAGTGAGCAGATCGATTGCAGCAGAGATGTGAGAAGCCATGTCGAGCAATGCATCAGACCCATGCTGGAAGCAAGCTGCGGGTGCCATAGCTTGCACCTGGTTCTGAAGTGCTGCCGAGTCTTGCCTCTCCAGCTCCTCCACCCTTAGCTTCACAAAAGCTTTTAGCTGCAATAGACAGTCTCTTAGGAACCATAATCGGCACATCGTAGCSCAGTCCACCATTAAGATTTATTAAATGCTCCTACAATCAAGAAGCAAAAACAGAAATGCAACCTGCTTCCTGCGTTCAATCAAATTGGGGTATTCGAAAGCGCTTGTTCTACTGAAATGCAGGCGTCTATTGCAAGTAAATGTTCTATTCAAGCGATCAGGTATCCCACCCTCTTAAATGCCTGAAAGGACATAAGTTTCGCCTWAAAACTCTGATTCCATTCCATATAGGGGACATACGTGCTTCGCAAGTGATGAAAAATCAAAATGCTCATGTATGCCTATACTTTTCTTTAATATAAATAGTGATTTGTATGATTTTGAACACATTTTGACAAGAAATACTGTGTGATACTMTTAGAAGTTTAGACTTTCGTATCAAACATTCATGTACTACAAAAAGAAAATCTATTCTAGTTGAATTTTCAAAGTCCAATGCTTCTAGAATGAATTGACAAAGATCTGTGATAGTCATRATATTCTCAACAATGAGTCAAGGGTGCCTTTGGGAATCATTTGGGCTTGTAGTACATTTCTTAGATATAACGTGTACCAAGTTACAAATGCAGTCAAAAGCTCACTTCCTAATCTCCTTCCGACTTAGTCTAAAGTTTCAGAACCTGTGTTTCTAAATTGTAGCCGCTGCTAAAGGTAGAATATTCTGTCTCTTGATTTCGACTCTTAAGACAAGTTAGCCTAACTGAATAATGTTATGATTTTTTTCAAGATCAATCGTACACATCATTCAAGTTTTCATGTTTATTATCTTTAGTTTAGACATCAACTTTCAAAATTTTGTAGAAATCATATATAGTAACACCTCTAAGGTTCACCTAAAACCTTCAGGCATTTCAATATTAGGAGTGTAGAWGTAGGCTGTATTCGTACCTCRAATAAGTCATTGAGTAACAGATTTCTATACTCGGTCTCTAGGAAGCGCCCTACGCCCGTTTCTTGTTCATTGCCGGGCACTTCATGCAACAAGTCGTCTTTAATGTGACCTACTCCATCCGCACCGCTTTCATCTAAATCTATATTCCAATTTATCTCACCACCATTTTCAAGACCCTCGTCCAACCCCAAGTCTTGTCCAATATCCCAACTGATRTCTGATTCCAACTTGTTTGCATCAGCTGAAGTAGGATCATCTATCACTGTATCAATTCCCCAATCGATTCCACCACTTATATCGACAACCTCACCCGTACTTTCTCCACCAACGTCACCCCAATCTATATTGTCAGTACTGTTCTGACCRCCTGAAGAATCCAGACCCCAGTCGATTAAGTCATGACCACTTTCAACTCCAATTTCAGTGGACTTGTTATTGTCATCTACACTGCTTTCCCTTYCTTCAACTGTGCACAGCTGTTCCTCGGCTTTCGCAAGGCTGGGTGGATGATCACGAAGGTCTTCAAGAGTCGGTAAATTGGGCCTCTGCTCACCCTAAAAGTGGCACATGCGAGTCAACAAACGAGGCATCCGGGAGTATACAACAGCGTGCAACAGGTTGAAGAAAATTGAAAATTCCGGTGCACTAAGAAAAAACTCATACGAGGGACGTCGCTTTACCTTGGGTCCCGGATGTGCATAAGTTATCACAGCTTGATATAACTCCATTGATTCTCCAACTTTGTCGTTACAGACAGCTTCCACAACCTCCATRAAAACAGCCGGAAGAGACTTGCCAAGCGCCTTCAACTCTGCTTTGACGTCGTTGCCCTGCAACAATGAAAGAAGGTTGAGACACCAAAATTAACGGTGAAACTCTACAAATAATAACGATGGGACAACGGAGGGAAGAAACTGTTGAAAGAAAACCGTGCAAAATATTAAMATCCTGACCTTGACACCAAGTTCTTGACAAGCCTGTCGATATCTAGTGGCTGCAGCCGCTGCGTTCCGCTTATACTCTGCTTCTTTTTTCTCCATGTCAGTCAGCTGCTGCTGCACTTTAGCTATCTCTTTCTTCTGACTTGGACTTTGTAGCAGAATTAAACACCCCACAACATGTAGTCAGGCAAGTACGCTACTGGACCAATGGACCATCGAAAAGAAGAACCTCAAACAGATCAGACAATCATACCAATGCAGATTTAAATAAAAATTAGTGCACCTAGGTGTCCAAACAAGAAATTCGGAAGCAAGGATCGAGTACAGTAACTTTTAATACGTTGATTTCTTTACTTCAAAAATGTAATTAAATAACTGGAACTCCTAGAGATTTGGGTGCGGCCACTTTTGGCCATTTGGTTACTTTGGGGTTGGCCTTTCAGAGACGCTTTAGAAGAGGGGAAACGAAGAACAGACAGCAGGAATAATCATCATCTCCATAGTATGTTCAATAAAACATACATTTCATAATCTGTGTAGTGCACCATAATCTGTGCTGCTTCTCCGAGGTGTAGGAGCTCCTTCTCGTATGCCCGTACAATACCATCCCACTCACCCTGTACACATTGTTCGCCACTACATAAAATTATAGAAATTCGTGAATGACCACAATGAGGATATAAAGAATAGGGACATAAATCTCCAACAAAGAAAACATTGATGCTGAGGAGAATTGTCTGAAGAAAGCTTCACAACATGTCAAGCGGCTTACCGCTGTTCCAGAGAGACGACCAAAAAAGGTTCGAGACTCAGGATTGGATTCCGCCAACAAATCTCTGATGCGCCTCGCTTCTAGGTAACCAGTGTCTGTGTTCATCAATAACTTCCAATGTTAACAAAAGTATTACGATCCATCCAATTTATCCACCATGATTTATATTGCTAACCTGATCATATCTACCATTAACCCCTAATGCCCTGTAGCCTCGTGGAAGTCTCAMTACTCAGATTTAGTGCCAAATATGATACTTTCAGTGAATTCATAGAACTGAGACCCCTATCAAAATTATAATATTATCTCCTAGATTAACCCAATCAAATAAATAAATAAAATCAAGTGAGATATGAGCGTTTGAAAAATTCAGCTATCAAAAAGCCAACAATAATTTTCATTCTAGCGAGTTAAATGTATGTTTCTATGTATATTGTACAAAACAATCTAACCATTCAAAACTTTAAAAGCTTAAAACAAGTTGCAACTGAATTTTCTAATGTCCACTTTTGAAGCAATACAAAAATTCAGTAATAGAGCCAATTAACAAAATCTATAAATTCTATGAATTCAATTTGGCAAATCTAAGGATTCCAAAAAAGAGGTTTTAAGGTTTAGGTTTTAAAATGCATGACATTAAGGACTAACAAGCCATATTTGGCCTCATTTTATTCAGCAATTTTGATGAGTTTGTTCACAGGGATTCATATTAGTTCCAAAAATCAATTACAATAACCAACACATGCGATGTTGTTCACCCAATCTAGTGAGATAAAATGTCTCCACATTTAAATTATACTTTTCACAATATGATCAATCGAAATGATCATTCTAATCTCCTTTCTTGGTCCTTAAAGGGTTGAGTGAAACCCTTGCGCAATCCCAACAAAACCCTAATTTCATCAATCTACAGATGAGCATCAATACAGAAGCTCCATCGCAACCTCAAACATTCGACTCTCTAGAAAAAGGTCGATTCAAAAGCTCCACAAATAGATGGCACTCACTCTCGGCAGTGCAGGTCTGCAGCCATGGATCCAGCGAGAGCGGCAGCGACGCGAACGCGGCCGCAATTCGTGCTCGTAACGACGCGACTTTCTTCCTCCAGTCCGCCGGAATCTTCTTCCGATCCACGAGCCAATCTGCCACTCACAGCAATCGCACCCATTCAACCCCAAAACCCTATATCCTAAACCCTAAAAATCCCTCAAAACAACGACAATTCGCAAGAGTAAGGCAAACCAAACCTCACCTGCAAGCTTGGAGTATGTTATGTCAATCGGCAGCAGTGCCAGAGGGTCGCTCACAGTCCCAAATCCAGAGCCTGCATCCATGACTTCAAACTGGAAACTCCAAAGCTCGAAGCTCGCTCAGAAATGGCAACGCCAAACAACCGTAACACAGAGCTCCAGTTGTCGGTAAAACAAACGCTGGACTACTTTCGGACCACCTAAGTAGAAAGCTAAAATCTAGCACGGTCGAAGATGTGGCCAAACTCACACTAAATTCACACTAAATTTTCCCAGGCTAATAATTTCATGGTTCGCACCAAGGTCTGAAGCCCCCCCATGGCTCTCCCTCTGCAAAACAATACACAAGAGAATTTCGTGGATAAATGCCTTGCTTTATGATGTGTGAGGTTAGGCTAGTTAGGTTTGAATGCACGTCAGTTTGCTGCAACCTGAATCGTATTCTGCCTGTTACAAGCAAAGGGTTCACATTAATCTCTGACGGACCCTCTGATGTAGGGTTTGAGCATCAATTCGAATTGCTGTTTTTGCTCTTGAAGTATCCGGGCAATGTGTGAAGAATCTGTCTCTGAAAATATGAACCTTCTGTTTTCATGAGCACTCAGGTTGCGTGTCACGATCGAAGCTCCATGGCTAATTGGTTGCATGGCTAAATCGCATCCCGGCACTGACACCTCTGTTCTGCACTCTCGACATTCAAGACGAAAAGCAGAAGGATTTCACGAGAGTTTGCGCGATATAAACCATTTCCGAAACCTGCAGAAATGCTATCAAACTAGCCCATAGGGTTCGTTAGTGGTGTGACAAGCGGCGAAAGCGATGAAGAGAATGAGCAGCAAGGAGAGAAGGGGCTGCAGTAGGTCCAGCAGCAGAAACAAACAGAGGCAAAATACCACCAGGACTGCCAAAGACTCACGAGTCTCCATAGCTGCAAGGATGCAAACTCTGCCTTGGCCATGGCACCCTGAAGCTTAACAGATCGATCGTACAAGCTTACACCATGAGGCAGCAATCATGGCCCACAATCGTGGACTTTGAGGTACAGGGCGAAGGTTCCTACCGTGAAACCCCTCTCTCGACTTCCGAGCTCGAGCCAAAACCCTGATGACGAAGCTCTCAAATTAATTTCTCGCAACTCAATTTCCTGAAGCTCCGAATTACTTATGCACTAAACTGTGTTTCAAGATACATCCCCATGTGCAGCAGAGTTAGGGTATCGCTGATTTCAAGCTCAAGAAAAMGGTAAGACAAGCCACCAACTGAAATTGAGAATGCTACTGGTTGTGCAAAATAATTGGCCGCAGATCTTTTCCCGCAGAGACTGTCGGATTRCTTATGCACTAAGTGAATGCGATGCAAAGACTTACCACTGCATCCCAAAGCACAGCCACGATAAGGGCACACCTAATTTCAAGTTCAAGGAAGCAGGAAAACAACCATTTGACCATGAGAATGTCACAAGAATTTCGTCCGCAACAACTTGAATTTTCTGCAACTCAAATTACTGAATTACTTATGCACTAATCTAAACGCGTTTCAAAGATTAAGGGCTGCATCCCAACGTACAGCCAGCGTTAGGGTTTAGCTGATTTCTTTATCTTTTTTTGAAAACTGGTTCTAGCTGATTTCAAGCTCAGCGAAACCGCAAAACTATCCACCATTGGATCATGAGCATGCCTTGCCAATAATTCTCTCAGACTTCTCGGAATCTCCTGAACCACAAATTGCGGAATTCCTCAAGCACGAAATTGAATTCTATTCAAAGATTCAGTCAGCTCAGCATCCATAGACCAGGGTTTAGGGTTTTACCATTTCAAGGAAACCCAAAACAATCGACCATTCAATCGTGCGCACTAACTCAATTGAGAGCTCCACTAACTGAACTGTGCATAAATTTTTTACGACAAACTGAAAGCGCATGTCCGAAGTRCAAATCAGGTCCCACCAATGTAAAGCAGCACAAATATCCGGTTGTCAGATTTTGAACTTCCTGAGCATCCACAGGCTAAGAGCTCCCACTGGATAAGGCCACCACAAGGCCATTGGAACACCCAGCACCCAGTCACCGTAGCCAACTCTTTCTTCCACCACCGTCTATAGCCTACCCTAATTGTCGAAGCAACCTCCTGTATCCGGTCACCAAGAAGATTGTTCTCTGTGAGTCCCTAGCCTTCGATTGTTTGCTGCATTTCTTCATCGGACCTGGAAATTGCCGCAGCTGGGACTCTCCAGATGAACCTACCGTTGTTGCAATTCTCTTCACTATTGTGAATTGTGCTTATTTGTTACTGGGTTTGTTACAATGCTGCTTCAAGGGGCGGTGATTAGCGGCTCTGCGACATGGCCGAGCAACAGAACAAATTCATTGAGTAGTTCTTTTGTGAGACCTGGAGTCGCGAAGACGCATCTGGGCGATGCTGACACCAGGCACCTGTTCTCACTTGCCATTGAGGTGAGTACACCGTTTCCAGAAGCTTCCAGTGCCAAATTTCTTCTTTATACTCTTTTTATTTGTAGATTTTGAACGGTTTCGTCTGAGGTAGATAAGATTCTGATCTTTGTGAGAATTCGTTATGAAGTTTTGGGTTGTTGCCATCAGCAAATAGAATCCAATGCAAGTCGTTGTGCAATTTTTGGAGTTGCGCTGAATTAGTGACGAGTTTTCGAAGTTCTTATGGTGTTTTTCTCACAAGGCATGCACTAGACTGTGCATCTTCTGACCTTCTTAACCCGTAAGGCTTTCTATGGGAAGGTTCAACTCAAGGCGCTTTTCATGAAAGGGGTGTCTGCGCCTGAGGCAGTTTTATGGTGTAAGGTTTCTACTGGAGTGAAATTAGAAATGGATTTAGGAGGCAGATGGRATTGGGGCATCTACCTTGTAAGCGCAAAATGCAATAACAGCTGTGGGATTTGTGTGCGTGTTCTGTTTCGGCAATGTTATCCTCTCCCATGTCAAAATTTATCACAATTTCTTCATTGTTAAATAATGCTTGGCCGCAGGTCTCTTCCCCTCCTAGTGTCTCGCAACAGCTGAGAGGCTGTCATAGACTGGTCTGCAATGCTGCAGCAAGCCCTAATGGCAACAAGGGGTCCAAGGTACACCTAGCTTAGTCCATTGGTTAGGCATTGCTACTTCTTTTGCAGAGAATGTGTGCTCATTGGGATGCTATTCACCGAGTCCAATTTTCGGTATTGGATGTGCTAATGGTGGTTTTTGAAATGGGTGAAAGATGGTTGTAGCTATCACCGGTGCGACAGGCTTTATTGGCTCGAGATTAGTGGACAGACTTGTTGCAGGTATGAAACCCGGTCATTTAAATTAGAGGAGCACTCTTTAAGCATTTTAAGCAATATGTAGGAGTGTGCTTTCATTGGGAGATCACTCAATAGAGCTTCCTGGAGAGATCACTTTGGGTACAATAACCTAACTCTCTTGAGATCAGATTTTTTAGTCCTACGTCTCTGGGACGAATCTCGCTGCTCGATAGTAATCAGGGGTCATTTATTATGTTAAATTTACCATGTTCGTAAAGACTTGAGAAGCCTGTCATAGGCTTTTGGTTTCATGTTCCATGTTTAGAATTGCAATCAAAACTTCAACCACAGCATTGTATGAGGAGCGTATAAGACTGGACCACCATTTATGGAGCTCATTACAGGTATGTAAAGCATGGGAAGCAAGTGCCCGTCGAGTGCGACAAGGAACCCGACTCGTTCTCCTTCGCACTGGCATCGTGCTGGATGGGCCAGAGGGTGGTAGTCTAGGCATGTCTCTTGAATCCCATTCTTCTCTTCAAATTCGAATTTTCCACGTGCATGTAAAACATGTATGGTTCTTGTTCACGTGTGCCCCCACATGTATAACACCCACTCTTAAAACGACATTGATTAATTGATTGACTATCTCGGAATGACTTTTCCAAGGCAGACAATAACACAATGTCCTGTCATCAAAATGTCATTCCGAAGTCCGTTTCGCTAGAGTCCCACTTTTGACACGTAGGCACATTCTGCTTGGAACTCTAACTGACGATAAGACATATATATATATATATACAAAGTCCTTTCTGTTATTTTAGTCACGGCTTTTTTCTGTATCTACATTAGTTATGAACAGGATAAAATGGTCATCCTCAAAGTATATGCATATTGCGGACGGGGCTGTGGCAGGTGTGCAGAGTGTGGGAAGGGAAGGCTAAGGAGCTGGAGAATGGCACGCGCCTAGTTCTCATCCGCACGGGCATTGTGCTTGACAAAGACGGTGGAGCACTAGGCATGTTAACCACTCCTTAATTTGCCCTTATGCCACATTAACTAATGAAGAGCGAATTGTATAATTGAACGTGGCGACTGAACTCATTCTTAGATTACTCTCATTCTCATGGAGTGAAAGCAAAGACTTTAGCTTTATTTATTTCTTGCAAGTTCATATCAAATTTTAGGGACAATAACGCAGTTGCCGCCATAAAAGAGAGATATTGGCAGGAGTATTGGACTAYGCTTTTGTCATTTTGGCTCTTAGAAGCATGGAAACTCAAGTTCAAAAGCATGTGAATGCTGAAGAGATCCTTGAGTCATGGAATTCAGGAGAATTACGTTTCTTCTTTACAAGACTAGTGTTCGATCATGTCCAGTCATTTGCCTGTACGGGTATCGTAGAATATAACAGAACGGGTTTTTAGTTGACAGTTGGATGTCCTTGACTTGTAACGCCACACAACTCGGAAAAATATCTGAACTTAGTRCAAATTTCCTGCMGCATTTCGCTCGTTCGATTCATCAGTAGAAGACACAATGTGTCACTGAATGGAATATATTTACTGGTGATAACTTGAGGGCCGCTTGGTGTTTGATTTTAGCAGTAGAGGTTCTACCTTTGGTTACTTCAATTCTCAAGATTGATGTCGAACTGGTTGGATAAGTATGAAGAGGATGTACGAACAAGCACAGTTGGCTAGTACAACCAACCAACCAACCAACCAACTGTTGCATATGAGTTAGTTGGCAATGAATTAGCAAGCTTCTTTCCTACTCACCTTTGCCTCATAACTGCATACTTAGGGGGTTTCTTGTTTGATGGTGTTCAGAAATGTCTTGGTCACTTTCTGGCATGATGTGTGTCCATGATGCAGTTTGTCTGTAACTGGCCTTCCGAGAGATGGGGTAAGAGTTCTCATTMGCTGGAAGKTCAATCCGTTCTSAATTGTTTGCTTTCATTGTCCTTGCAGCRAAGATGGTGCCGCTTTTCTCGATTTTCGCGGGTGGACCATTAGGCTCAGGAAAGCAGTGGTGAGTCACTTTGCTTTATCCCTTTGAGGGCATTTTTGACCTTGAAGATGAGTTTTCTTGCCTATAAGAAAATGAAGTTTAACTGCTCTTTCAAATCTGACTTTTTATAGATATTGAGCGTTAACTTTTATTTCAGTGGCAAGTTTCCATGGATCAAGTCTCAAAGTTCGCCTCTTGGATTTCCAAGTTTAGACCTAAATTTTATATGAAAAGAATGTCATATGATCTTTCATTGGAACTTGTACCTTCTCCAGAAAATTTAGATTTTTGGGAGTTTTTTTGTAATCAACTTGGTTTTCAGTAGGCGTTCGACCCCAAAAAAACCATACTTATTCTCTCTGTACGAAAAGCATTTTAAAAATTTTAGGACTATTAGCGAACATGTTTTTTCATTCATGAAAGATAATGTAAAAGTTTTTTCACAAATTTTTGGGTGGTAGATTGCCGTATACGTAAGACTGTAGTTTGACTTTTCTGCATTGGCTTGGGACACCACAGAGTTGATTGATCTCCTGTGCTTGGATTCTTGTTAGTCTTAATTATCATTACAGGGTCTTGCGGAGACTTTTTGTAAAACGTTCTTGCGGGCACTTCTATTGACATTATCAAAGATTAAGAAGATGTAAGAAATGGTCTTGAATTATCCTGTAGAAGAGTGCACTTCTCCCTTAGAAACCTATGTCATAACATATTAGCCCACGCAGATCAGTGTCTTTGGTCAACAATATAGCTGAGTCAGGTGCTGCTTGCTGGTCTGTGTTTGTTTTAACTTTTTTCAGTCTGACTACTGCTGAATATTCTGCCTCTGTCTATTTATTGTGGGGAACTTCTTGACTTGCTTTTTAGTGTAATGTTTAATTAACTGAGCAAGTTCCTTCTGTTTTTTTGTTACTGGTTTTCCGGTCTGTAGCGCTTCTGATTTGACAAAAACTTGATAATTGCGTTGTTTCAAATTATTGGCTCTTTACCCCAACTGTGCGTGATGGGTGGCAGGTGTAATTAATGGAACTGCACCAAACCCTGTACGAATGGTAGAGATGTGCGACCGACTGGGAGCCATCTTGGGACGTCCTTCATGGCTACCTGTTCCTGAGTTTGCCCTCAAGGCCATCCTTGGCGAAGGAGCCACTGTGGTTAGTCTCTTTCTGCATCATATATTATTATAGAAATCCATCCTCACTGATTATCAATTGTTTCAGCATTAACCCTTCAACGAGTTGCAGATATACCAGTTTGGTGTTAATAAGATACTAAAAAAAGACTAAGAAATGAGTCTAAAACGGTGCCATTGTAGTATAAACTCTTTAGCTGATAATTCGTAGGGGGGAGACTTTTTTGATGTGCTAGGGAGGATTGTTTTGTATRGTGTTTGCGGTTATTACATTGTCTAGATGTAAAGCAATTCTGAAATAATTCTGTGATGTGATGGGAGAGAGTTTTGTGAAAGTCAAACAAGATGGCTGCCTTGCATATCRCAATCAACTGCTTTCATCGTTTAACCTCAAGGCTATATTCATTTCACCCAACATCACAAACGTTGTGCTCCCTCATGTAGTTACTCTGAATAGTTTTTTCCTGGCTGTCAGCTGTGCAAGGTACACTGTGCTGTTTAATGTTGGTGGGGCTCTTGATACCCATTTTTTATTGTGAATATTTCACGTACCTACTGAATGATTTTGACTGGTTGTCATACATGTTTCTATAATGCAAGTCTTCATCGGTAGGAAGAAAAATCATTTGCTGATGGGAAATTACCACCTAGTTGSGCTTRTGTGTTTCATGAACCTTGAAATTTTYTTTGTGCAGGTTTTGGAAGGGCAAAGAGTGCTGCCAAAGAAGGCACAAGAGCTTGGTTTTCCTTTCAAGTATCGCTACCTCTCTGATGCTTTGAAAGCCATTTTGACCTGATCAAGAGTAGGAAAATTGTAGAGTTACATCAATTGCACACCATCGTCTGTGAGTTTTGTAAAATCTATTATCTGGATCTTTTGCACTTACCTTTTGAAGAATGCAGACGAACAGGTCAAACTCACTGTTTACACAAAGATATCAATAACAATGGTTTCTTTGGATGCTAAACCTCGAGCATCTCCAACCTACTGCCATTGCCGCCAGTAGAGAATGTGCATTGTTTTGTGTGTGCATTGTTTTAYGTGTGTTGTCTGGAACTCAACAAACAATATCATCTAATGTTTGTGCTTTGACTGTGTCTATGCTGATAAACTCACAAGCTCTCCTCGAAGTACACTACTCTTGGCAGAAACCTTTTTATGGGAGTATTATGTGGGAGTCAACTGGAGGCCTCTACTTAATCCCATGTTTATCTGCACTCTTTTACGACCATTAGGTTGCCTACTCTGTATGAGAATGTCTATATATGGAGGATTTTGAACCTTGAGATGTGTGCACTTGCATGTTTTCCAATTGTGTTTACGCTAGATAGCATCTGCTAACAACTTGTTCAGAAAAAAAAGACAACCCTGAAATGCTGCGGAAGACAAAAAGGTGTTTGATGGAATGACTTTCAGGGAATTAAGTTATTGAAATGAAGAATGTCCCCTTGTAATCAAGAATTTGGTTGTTGTTAGCACCTTGGTGATAGGTCTCATCCTTCCATGGTTAACATGGGAAGGACAGTTTGGTCACCAAGAAAATCAACCTTTTTGGTATTGTGTGAATCATTAGCTTAAAAAAACCCAAGAGGTCAAAGTGGAGGTCAAACTACTATGCAAGACCTCCCTTTTTCACACAAAATTCCAAGAATGAAGATTTGTACTTTTGTCCTATATAGAAGGCTCTTGTCCTATATAGAAAGATTCTATGTCATCTGTCAGGCACTTAGTGTCCTTCTAGAATTAAGCCTTGAAGTGTTTTGAGAGTTTCAAGTCAAAAATGACCCAAGGCACCCCACCTTAAAAAAATTCAAAAATAATTTATCTTCGTAATTTTTTTCACATCCTATCTTATGATCTATAGTAAACTTGTTACATTGCACCCTCTTAAATTTTCAAATTTTACAACCTCACTTATTACAAGATCATGACACTTGAATTTGAAAAACGAGATTTTTCCAACCAATTCAAAAGGTATAGTTTCATCTTTCTAACTATTTATTCAAAAATTCATACACCCTATCACCTCAAGGAACATATCTTGTATTGAGGAAATAAGTTGAGGATAAACACCCAAAAAAATTTGAAAAAAAATTTTGTTGAAGTCATCATTAAATTGTTGTTCTGAATTGCATTTTATAATATATCTCCTTGATTTTAGAAATCTAGATTGTCCACTCGTTCTTAAGGGTTTAATTGAACATCCTTGAATTGCAAAATGCTTCAATTTTCATTGGTTATTAATTTCAAGGAACTCTTCAACTAAATACTTTAAATACTTTTAAAAAGTAGTATTGAATTTGAGATTACATTGTTAGAATTAGTTCATTAAATTGCATGTGGAGACTTTTTTCTAAGGTAGTGCCAAACAAATGGTATTGCAAAAGGGTCACATCAAACCAAAGATAAATTAGCTGCAAAAGAAAGAAAAATTTCACAATCTAAGGCAAAACAACCCATTGTACTTCTCTCTGGTCATTACATACATTAAATTCATCAAATCTACATTTTTGTTTTTGCAATAGATCAACAAAACAAGAAAATAATTTACATGCATTTTGATAACTCACTCTTGAGCAATAAAAGACATATTAGTGGTAGTCAAAGCAAAAACATACAACTTTCCATTGTTATCCTAGGCTAGACTGTTTTCATTCA
Organism: Pleurozium schreberi; assembly: GCA_006891605.1. Classification (NCBI taxonomy): domain Eukaryota; kingdom Viridiplantae; phylum Streptophyta; class Bryopsida; order Hypnales; family Hylocomiaceae; genus Pleurozium; species Pleurozium schreberi. The sequence goes on along the minus strand of VACF01000746.1, from coordinate 14,318 downwards.
TTTGGACTCTAATGTATTTATGTTGATTCCCTATACAGTTGCAATGATAACCCAAAAGTCCCTCACAATTACAAAATTATCTTCTGAACTTTTTTTGTAAAAATAAAAAAACAAATTGCTCTTATAATTGAGTTTCTTGTATTAGAATTTGGAACATACTCCTGAAATTGCTAGAAAACAACATGACCAATTAGTAATTTGGATTACGCATCAAGAATCTGGGTTGTAAATTATGTTTTATCCATTTTTAAAATTTATGATCATGGGATCCTATTATTGATTAAGACCATATCTTGAATGCAAGTACAATACTCTTTGCCTAAAACCTCCCTAATTATAAAAAAAAATTGTCAATACTATGTAAATTTTTGTATCAAAACAAAAAATTGCAAAAAACTCCTAAAACTTTGGCATCCATCTTTAAAGTTATTTTTTGTTAGCCTTTCAGTTCTACCCTAATCATCAGATGTGGTATCGGAGTCATATATATATATATATATATATAATAAGTTTTGATGGCAACATATGTGTAAGATTACAACCTACAAAGTAAAACAAGAGGTGTTTTCTTAGACTACCTCAATTTATAGCAACCCGTGTTTCTAGACTTTCAAGGATTATCATTCAAAAATTCCTTTAGGAGAAAGATCTTGGAATTTAAATTTCAATAGAGATTCAAATTTAAAAGAAGTTCACAAATTTTGAAAGCTAAATGATGCTTTGATCTTCTTGCTTGAGTCTCGCCAAGAATGGAAAAAAAAATGATTTTTTTTAACAATCTTAGGATCTTTCTAAAAATTAGACTACCAAAAGCTATTCTGATTTCCTAATCTAAAATAAATTGAAAAAACAAAAATTCTCATCTTGATATTTTTTATTTTTAGTTCTAGAAAAACTTTAAAACCATCTCTACGGTTCACTTTAAACTTTTGGCCGCCTATTCTCTCATTGATCAAAGAATGAGCTCCATTTCATTTTATTTATTTTAAAATCGGATAATTCAATTTACATGCTTGTATTTACCCAAACTATATGCATGGATTAATGTTGTTTGTAATGCTAATATGTTAATTAATACATTCATTTGATGTAATTTTCAAATTATTAACTATACATCGCATATGATTACAATGGATTCTAACTAAGTTGAATAATAATTTTTGAATGTGTATAGATTCAAATAATAATTATTCATCTTCTTGAATATCTCTCTTTAATTCAAAGTTTGTCTTATAATGGTTTTCAAATATAATACTACAAGTTTATCATGAATAGTTATAAGTATTCTTAAACTACACTAAAAGACTATAGTTAGACTATACTAAATAGACCAAARAATCAATGTACTTTTGCATTTTAATTTTCAACATCTTCTAGTCTTGGAAGTAATAAATTTTTGGAGGTTGTTGTAGTACCTAAAAATTTTGAATTTGACAATTGCTTATACAAAGTTTGTAAGTTGGTTCTCAATTATGTMGATTATACTTTAACGTATCCAATTTTGAAATAATCACAAAATAGATTGTTGATTTAGAATTTCAAAGTCCAAAAGTGTACACTTAGTACTATGGCTAAAGAATGTTGTGGAATTGTATCCTTTCAATATCATTAAAAAGTATTGGTAAAACATTCAAATCGACACTAAGGTAGAAAATGTAAACATTGAAAACTATTGAAAATATTCAAATTGATCATCAAGTGGAAAATATAAACATTCTCAAACATCAATGTTTGTAACCATGTCAATAATTGCCAAGAATTAGACGTTAGTTGGAAGGTAGGTCATTCCCCAAAGCTAGTGTGAAGTGGAACTTGGACAAGAAAACAGCCCATCATACATCCAATGTCTAAACAAGGGATCAATAATCATGTGCTATTCTTTTGTCTTTAATTTGTAACAATATGCAGAAAGATCATCAAAAGTATAAACATGTTAAGCAGGCAACCCTCCTAAAGGTGTTGAAAAGAAGCCATCAAATTTTGAAGGGAATGATTTTGTATCCATGCATTTTTATAATGAATCAAACACTACTTCTGTCTAAAAGACTGTTTCTTCCTAGTGGGCTGAACATTCTTCTTTCTTTTTTCAAATTTCCTTTGCTTCTAGTTCTCAATACAAGTTGCTAGAGCCTCAATCCGCCTTGTTTTGCTCATAATTATTATGCGCTAGCTTAGAATATCTCCTAGGCTAGACCTCACCTATGCTAGTGTGGATCTGCTTCACAATAACGACTGCATTACTCAATATCTAGGCACCTTTGAAGAAGCTCATAGAATTCAATTTTGATAATCTAYCGTTGTCGTCCAAGTCAAGATTGAAACAACGAGGCAAGTCCTTGAGTTGCAATTGTATTAAGGCATGGCCCTTGGTTGTCAAAGCCCCCTCTCGTGGTGGTTGCATGTAGAATGAAGATCGAATTTTCAACAAATGTGCTTGTATGGTCTTGTTTAGTAAAAACACCATTATAATATCGTTGAGTTCTAGTGATCATCAGCACTTCCTTCGGTGTCTCAAAAAATCCGTCCATCAACACCTTTTCCAAAAACAAAAACAAATTATTTTCATCAAGAAACGACATTTAAGGAAACACTTGGTGAGACCAAATTTATAGAAGGATAACTAGACTAGCATCCACATGGTGTCGCTTTTAAAATCAATTATATTACATAATAATCATTGGTTGTGACAAGATGGCCTAAACGGTCTCAATATAAAAAATGAACRCACACCATCCACCAAAACAAATTGACAGAGCTCTTAATGCTAAGTAAATATGCATCAAATTTGCATTGTCTTTAAGATGAGTTCATGTAAGTGTTGAAGCAAATGGAGTTGACTTAATGTCACTATGATGCTAGCATCATTAGCATTAACTAGATATTACATTAGCAACAATTAAGTGAACTTTACATCAACATGAATATGACACTAAGCTTAATTCAACATTATCGATAAAAGGATTAGATGTTCTGTTAGATTTAAACCCTAAAGGACTGAGGCACATTTTAGGCAGAAATTGTCAAAAACTGCCACTTTTTAGGGCAACAAGAAAAAAATGAAAAAAAATGTTTTCTTTTCAAAATTCAACTATACAAATGTGTACTAGACTTTTCTAGGAATGTGTAGAATTTTTTTTAGAAACTTAGACATCACGGATTGAAAGATTATAACATTTGAAGTTAGGTCAAAAAGTTTTTTTCCAACCTTGCCCGACAAGGTCTGGAAACTTGAAGTCCTTCTAGAATAAGATTTTTAGACTACAAAAGGTTGCTTTTTTGACATTTTCATCTTGTATCATGTAAGCTACGTATCCGCCAGATTTCAAGATTATAGGAAGAGTTTTGCACATGCTTTCTAAAGCAAAGTTGAATAGTTGAATTTTGGTTCATGGATAAGTAGGGGAGTCTCTAAAAACCATACCTACCCACAAACTCAAACTCCTCATAACTTTTAGCTCACTAATCCAAATGGAATGATTCAAAGCTTTCCACTTATATAGAGTTGTAAAGAACCAGTTTCAAATTTTTATTTTTTAAAAAAGTGATTTTTAAAAAAGTCTTTTGGGCTGCCCAAGCTGCCCAAAGTTCACAAAAAATCACAAATCATGCAATAACTTTTTAACAATGAAGTCAAATGTTATGAAATTTTTGGGCCTTAAAGCTACTCCTTGGACACAAATTGTGTAAAAATTTCAAATAAAAATAATGAAAACTCCATTTGTAGTGAACTTCCCAAAATTGCTATGTTGCAAAAAAACGCAGCTTGGTCCTTTAGGGGTTAAGGCAACATGACTTTTGATCCGGGCACCCGATCAGAATAAAAATTAGATTTTTGGAAAGAGTGGGTCTTGATAGGGGTACATAGCTACATATTCTGTCCAAATTTAATAATCATCCAACTAGAAATGACTTCATAGGAACCTACCCAAGATTTTTTGCGTACGCTAAACAAACATTTGGTATTTTAGGGGTTAAACTTCCATTAAAGACTTTGTGAATCTAATAGAGGGGATCTTCTGAGATGAAGTGATCCGACCCAATGAACTCAAAATCCATCATCATAGCACTAGTTGAAAGCTCGGTTGAAAGAGTGAGAAGTAACCTGCATCTCATGCCATTTTCTCTCTCTAACAATTTCGTGATCCACTACTCTCCTGCGATCATTGCAATTATAAAGACTGCGACAAGAAGAAAATAAAAGTGAACTAAATATCAAAGAGGACTAACTTAAAGGATATGAAAACTTGATGGCCCCGCAAGAAAGTGTACCCCACATCGACCACTTGGAGGGTTGCCACCTCCACAATACTATAAATAGAATTGCTCACTACCCAAAATAATCCCCTTACTCCACCTTTTATTTGTCATTTCTAATGGTCATTATTTTGGATAATCTTTTGTGTTCAATTTTCCTCCAAGAGTTTTTCCATGTAGGAAGACATGAAACATGGGGATTGGAAATTATTCAAAATTTTATTCCCAAAATTGAAACTATTGTGAATTTTGGGAGCCGAAAAGTACTTTTCACTAGTAACCAATGTCTACAATCTTCCAATTATAATCATTCCAAAACTACTTTTCCACTTACTTCCTCCTACTTTTTTGCTCACAACTACAGGGTCCTATAAAGGTTAACACAATACTAACATGAACGGCTGCATGTATCTATACAGAATAGTGAAATTAAGTTGCCTTACTCAGTAAAGTTACCTCATGACCCAGAGCATCCCGACTGCAACACTATAAAAGGTACAAACTAGGTTAACCCCTAAATGCCCAAACTGTCATTTTTGGCAACACAACAATTTTGGGCAGCTCACTATGAATGGAGTTTTTATCATTTTTCTTTGAAAGTTTCACAAAAGATATCCCTGAGGAGTACTTTTAAGGCCCAACAATCTTCATAATTTTTTACTACATAATTAAAAATTTATTGTATGATTTGTAGTTTTCATTGCTCGGCGGGCAGCATGGACACGAAGAAAACTTCTTTAAATATTTTTTTTTCTAAAATTAAAAATTTGAAATTGGTTCATTAGATTTTTATCTAGTGGAAAGCTTTGAATCATTCTATTTTGATCATTGAGTCAAAAATTACAAGGATTTCTAATTTTGGGTAGTTTGCGGGTAGTTACAAAATCTCTACTCTACAAAAAAGTTTGAAATCCATTATTTCATTCAATTTTTAATATTTTTGAAAAAAAAACAAAAACAGTAGGTGTAAATTTTTTATTACAACATTTTAACCATTGGGATTGTCATTTTTCAATTCCATAGTTAAATTGTTTACAATTTAGTATTTTGATTCATTCTCTGCTTCTTTCTACTTACTATTCTTTTCTTATATGTTGTACAATTTCAATGATTTGAAAATTTTCAAGTATGTAACTAACTTGCCTTGAAGAATGAATCCAAAGAGTAACCACCATTTTAGACATTTTTTCATACAAACGTGACCTTGTGAAGTGCAGCTGCCCGTTTTTTTGCAATGACAAAAAAATGATTTTTGTCAATTCAAACGCTAATATCTTGCAATCTACAAGGTAGAAAATTCTGAAATATTTTCAACATCTTTTCAAACTAGCGTACTACAAGATCCTACGGTTACATACGTCAAAAAATGTTTGTTTTTTCTGAAATTTGGTACTTGTATTTAAAACGATAGGTTTGCAACGTTCTTGGTGAAAACATAGTCAAAATCATTTAGGGGTTAATGGCCAAGATGGACGAGAGTCATTGCCCCATGAAAGACACAACTAGACTAAAAAACATGGCTAATAATGGCTAAATTTGAAAAACAGATAGACAAATGAAGTGTCTTGGCCGCGGCTTTGTATGGAGGTTGAATGTCTTTTTCACCCTGATTTTGATAAACTAACTCCAATTGACCCTTAAATGAACTAAATTCCTATTTAATTTATTTAAGCAAAAGCATTTCATCTATAGTAAAGTTTCCTTTAGCTGTATCAAAAATATAAAGATGAAAGAGGACTTTCAACTTGATGTGTGTTTTCAAGGGAAAAATGACCCTCATTATATTCACATGGGGTGGAAGAAGGTCCTCCAACCTATATGGGATATATGAAAACATAAACTAATGCAAGGGAGCTCCCACTAGTTCATGTTCTCATATACACCACATGGGTTGGAGGACCTTCTTCCACTCCATGTGGATATAGTGAGATTTGAGTTTCCAAGGTGAGAGAGAAGCTCACTTATATCCACATARGGTAGAAGGAGGTCCTCCAACCCATGAGGATATAGTGAGCTTTTTTTTTCCATTGTCAATTCAAACCAAGTTGACAATACATATAAGGCAATATGAAGTAGTCTTTTTGTTTGGAAACAAGTGAGATATAAGATAGTTTTCAAAGAATTGAGCATTARATTGTTTATAGTTTCATTTTAAAGCAAAGTAAATTGGACTTTTTGGTTGRAGTGCTTGTCCCTCTTGGCATTGTGCATTCACCGTTATGCAGTGGGATAACCAACCACCACCGTGGCCGGCCACATGTGAAGAGTACGCCAAAAAATCCAATTTAATACCACTCTCATGCACCAGCTGTGGGGATGCTCTCACTACTTGTCCACATGGAGGAACATGAGACTCTCTAAACCTGGGTCATGAACCAATGCACCACCCTATGCAATCCACGTGGTTCATGTATGATTGCATCTTTCTAGATGAACAATACATATTTACATAGTATAGAATGTCAAGAAATTAAAGAAGGACAACCTAAGTTTACTATTAAGTGTAATGTTCAACATCTACTACTGGTGTTGGGTCTACAAGTTAACAAAGTTGGTCCACGCCAATTGTAACGAAGGACGTGATGTGGCATCATTGACACAAGATAGACAATGGGCATTCAACATAGGTACTTTGCAAGAAGGGATTGGCATCGGTCCACATTGGGTCTATGACGAACAAAAATGCCCCTATTTTGTGGTTGGATGTAGTGGTTGTGTGTGTAGGTGAGGTCTTTTTCTTCCTATGCACCAATGACTACGATGGTTGGGCTATGTGCATGTATTGAAAATACACTAGCCGAAGAAAGAAAAGAACATTTTTTCAAAGATAAAAGATGAATATACATACATTAACACAAATGCCATTTGAAAATATCAATGGTTCTTGTAAAAAACAAGTCAGGTCTTTTACTTATGTTATTCAAGAATAGTTTTGTCAAATTYTTACAATCAAATTTCCATGTTTGAAATGGAATTTCAAAGTAGGTCTTGGTCTTTGCAAATGAGGGTCACCAAAGTGTTTTTTGGGATAACAGAGAGAGTTTGGTTGGTTGAATATAGTTTATAACCTAAGACACATTGTCTTGATTTCCAATTCTTAATCATCTTACATGGTCATCTAATTCTAAATTGGCTATTATTCTAGTGTAGCCATGGAATGAAATAAACAATCTTCAAACTAATGATTTGATCAGCACGATCCTATCTTATCCTTATCTTGATCAACATGGTTTGAATTATCCCATAGTACTCTTGACTTGGTAGAATGTTTTGTCATAGAAAGTTCTATTGATTACTTTTGGCCATTGTTGGATTATTTTACCTCTTTGCATTGCATGATGATTTCAAGTAAGATAGACTTGTTATTTTCTTTTGAAACTAGGCATGCATGTACCTAAGAATATGTTATACACAATGATGTAAAGGCTCAATTGTGGGTACGTAGAACTTTTTTTTTTTTTTTCCTATTCAACAAGTTGAAATTTGTATTTACAATGGCATAACTTTTAACACCCAAGGATTAATTTAGAATTGATATTTCTAGAAAGCTAATATGTTTTTTAAGTCATCAAATAAACTTTGAACAAATTGAATCAAAAATTGGGATCACAAGAACCTATCCAAACTTTCATTTATCCCCCAAAGAAACCCTAGAACTTTAGGTGTTACAGTAAATCAACACTTGGCTACTACTACAAAATTCCCTTACTAAGAAACAAAAAACCCTCAACATTTTGTGTGTTGTAAACTTGATAATAATTCAAGGAGCTTGTGAATCCCATTTTACTTCATTACGGATAGAAACTAAAAAGGGAGATTTTATTATCCCAATGTGAGGCACTACTACGCACTAAAAAGATGGCTCCCCATCTTGTCATCCCCCCGCATTTACTAATCAAAATTAAAAATATCCCCCCTCCCCCCGAATACCCCCCATGAATACATATACAAAATACGTGTACAAAATACATATATTGAATATGTATACTAAGTATGTATACAGGTAAAATCCCATATTGATTGTCCATCCTATTACCTTCTGAAGATTATAAGAGGTGGAAGGGGGGACACAAATTTAAAAAATTTAATTTAAAATTTTTAAAATTTGGTAAGGGGTTGAATTGAGTTAATAATTTAAAAAAAAATGTTGTCTTTTGGGTGCATGCCTCACTATTTTATTATCCCAATGTGAGGCACTACAATACAATACAATACGACCCTAGGTCAAGCCATAGGTCAAAAGAACCCAGCACCAAAAACGGTCTCCATCTCGTTGCACACCACTTCCTAAAAAGCTAGGCCGCCGGATCAAATTTTGTCATCTTTTTTGAAGTTCATTCTTATCTAGAGGTAGGGATGCACGGATAGGATGGGATCGTAGCGACGGTGATCCGAAGGTCATGGACCATGGCTTCTATCCAAGAGTGGGCTGGCAGGTATGATCAGCTACAGATTTWAAAAAAAAATACCAGTACAACAATCATGTCTTGACAGTGCAGCCAATTTGCTTATCAACATGGAAGTGAACAGGACATGATAATGCATTGGAAATCAGCTTTCTTCTGTTGCACACAAAGGAATGCTGCTCCAGGGACCCCCATCTGGTGGGTCTCCGCTTTAATTTATTATAGTTTTGGGGGGCACAAATAAAGGAAACCTTTACTGCAAGGAAGAAGAGAACAAATACCCAGTAGTAAGGGCCTGGGTGGACTGGCCCCCCTTCGCTCGGCCACTCCAAGTAATTTCAGGGGTGCAAGTAAAATAAAATAAGAAAACCTATTTTGGGCTTAGTAAATTTGCCTTGTACATTCCTCCTACCTAATTTGGGGCCTTTGATTGGAAATATGAATTCAGAACTTGCAAATTCTATCATGCACGGAAAATAGAAAATTTCAGGGTTTTACCGAGTGGCCAAGCGAGGGGGTCAGTTTGCCCCGGCCGTAGCAAGTGGCCTAGGGCGGATCAGAGAGCTACAGTTGGAGAGCTAAAATACAAACAACACTGRCAGTATTGCCAAGGAGCGGTAGAATTTTAGTATAGCTTTTAGATTGTGGCTTAGTTTGCGCTAGTGACGCTTGTAGTAAGTGCATCTTCAATGCAACCGATACATTGACTCTCTAAAGTAGTCTACTCTTAAAGTGCCCACGTTCTAAAAGCGATCATGCAACAGAGGTACGTTTTGCTTTCTTCAATGTCTGAGCAGTGTACATTTCAGGAGGTGGTCGCTTTTAGTGACCACTATATTACAACTTCAATAATTTGTAACTAATTCCTTGAAGGTCTGAAAAATATGAAACGACTTGGGTTAGATGTCAATTCCTATTTTCTTCCTATGAAAATTCCCTAAACATTGTTTCAAGGAGTTTAGCTTTTGTGAAAACGCAATCAGCTCTTAAATGGTCGCTTTAAGAGCAATCTACCTTAAATGTAGTTCTGATCACTTTTGACTTGGAAATACTATCATTGGAAGCACATCCAAAATTACTATGAATAGACATGAAAAAAAATTCAAATTTAGACATTAGGTAACCATTTCTAAAGGAAATTAAAATTCTTGTTGAAATTTACTTGCCCCCTGGGCTGCTTGCAGTTGGGTTCTTGAACTATTTTCTTGCAGTATAGGATCCCTTATTTGTGTCAAAAAAAAAAGGAAGTTGAAAGGTTATCAATTATGGAGACTCTAGCAAATCACACTTACTACAATTTGGCCAATTGCATGTTATATTTGTTTGTTTGATGTCTAAATGTGAATTTTCATATGTCTATTCAAAGTACTTTAGGATGTGCTTCCCGGGATGCTTCCAACCATAGTAATTTCAAGTTCTAACTATACATATTTGAGTCAAAAGTTATAAATACCTTTGGAGGGCCACATAACAACATTAACCAATGCTATCATGGAAGGCCCTTCTACTCTTCCAATAAGTGGGAGGCTCCCAACATTGCAACCTCCTAGTCAACCAATCACACTAACTTTGCAATTTTCCAACCAACCAATGGTATTTAGAAAATTAAACTAAATTACCTCCTAAAGGACCAAGCTACGTTTTTTTGGCAACATAGCAATTTTGGGCAGCTCACTATAAATGGAATTGTATTATTTTTCTTTGAAATTTTCATACAAAATGCGCCCAAAGAGGCAAAACAATTTTCATGACTTTTGACTAAATGATTAAAATGTTATTGCTTGATATGTGATTTTCTTTGAACTTTGGGCAGCCCGGGCAGCTCAAAAACCTTCTTCTAAAATCACTTTTTGAAAAAATAAAATTTGAAATTGATTCTCTACATTTATACATTTTGTAAATGTACATGGAAAAAGCTTTGAATCATTCCATTTTGATTAATGAGATAAATGTTATGAAGAGTTTTGGTTTGCGGGTAGGTATGGTTTTCAAAGATTTACCAAAAATCGAGGTCATAGGAAATTAGGAACATACCCAAAATTAATTCTTCCCCCTCCTCCGTAGGGAACAATGGTTCTTTGGGGATTAAGAAATATAAATATAAAAAATTTGCCCCTCTTTTGTAGTTGGGAACTCTTTCAATCCCACTAAAAAACTCCAAATCGGTTTAGGATTTGTACCACTCAATTGCTCCATTTATTGATTTTGATCATTCAATAAGTGATTTAGAATTCAGATCACATGCGTATCCATTCCACACTCTGTTTCACATTGCTTTATCAACAATCAACAATCAAAATCAGTGAATGGAACCTTTCTAGTGGTTCCATCAAACCCTAAACCTATTCGGAGGTTCTTAGAGGGATTTATTCAAGGTATCTTTGCACTTCGTATTAGGGGTGATGTTTGCAATGAGAATCTAGTCCAAAAGTAGGTCTAAATTATTTCCTAAGACCCTTAGTAACAACACTCTTTAACACCAAGTGCAAACAAACGTTGAGGGACCAATAATATTGTACGGTTTTGACCTTGTAGTGTAACCGAGAGCCGCCATTTGTCTAATTGATTCCAATCATGTCAATTCCAATTTTTCCGATTTTATAAAACAATTTTATTGATTTTTAACCCCTAAAGGTCCATTGTCCCTTTGGGGGACAAATGGGATTTTGGGCAGGTACCTATGGTCTCAATTTTTGTCATGATTTTTGAAACTTTTTTTCATGATAGAAAAACTGATCAGCTTTGTGGGAGTATAATTTTTTTTCAATTGGTGCTCGGGAACAAAAGTTATGCCCAAATAAGCTCAAAACCGTGGAGAGGAGGCAACCAAAAAAAATTTAAGTTTAAATTTAATTTTTTATAAATTTTTTTTCTTATAGATTATATTTTTGCCTACATAGAAAGATTTGATTCATTCCATTTGGATTTGTTATGAGAAAGTTACGGACAATCTTGTTTTTCCGGCAATCTAAACATCATTATGAAAAATAAGCTGTAGGATTTGTTTTTGAATGCACTTCTACTTAACAATTTTTTAAAGACTAAAATCTATGCGTTTTTTATTTTTTTTAAATTTTTTCCTAGACTCTCAATTCAATTCCCCACCATAAAGATTTAAATCTCGAAACTCTAGAGTGCAAAAAATCAAAGCTAAGAAATTTCAAAATCAAATAATCTAGCCCCGCAGTGAGTTGAAAAAATTGATTTTTTTACTTTAAATGCAAGTATCTTGCAATCTCTGCGGTCAAAAATTTTGAAAGTTTTACCACATATTCTCATACTAGTTAGGTTTAATATCTTATGGTTAGATGTGCAAAAAAAACAATTTTCAAATTTTTTTACTCTTTGCTATAAAAATGGCAGTTTTGAGTGTTTTTTTTGCAGAAAAATGGCCTTGGTCCTTTAGGGGTTAAAGAACACAAAATTCAACTTGCTTGACACACTTTATAAGATGCAATTAGAGAATGTCCACCACTAAGGCTCTTTTGGGGCACGCCAAATTATCTTTGACATGTAAGTTTTACCACAAATGCCCCCACCATATTTTTTAGTCCCTACTAGCACGTGTTGGACACTTTCCAGAAATACGCCGGACCACAATTTTCAAGATGTAAGGTAGAGTTATCAGGAACCGATCAAATAAGAAATTCTAAACACGATCTAGGCTAGTGCTAGGCGAAGCAAATATTTTCAAAGCTGAATTGACATAAATAAAGGGGGGTGCAAAATTTTGTTAATTTTATCTCTTAAATTGAAATTACTATGAATTTTGAAAGGCAAAAGTTGGGCTTGACCCATGATCATCATCTAGAGTCATCTAATTCTGATCGTTCAAGAACTACTTTCCCGCTCATTGCTTCATACTTTCTTGCTCACTTATGTGTCATGAACTTATTGGTCCAAACCTTGAAAAAATCAAAAGACTCATGTTATGTATATGCACTCTTTTATGGGAGGCGGAACTCTTCCCAAAAACTTTCTCCGAAATGATTTTGAAGATGGTACACTCGAATTGTATTGTTGAAGCGGCAATTGTTGGCGAAAATATTACTTTCTAAATTGGTAGGTTATTGGGTTCTTCAAATAAATGGTATTTTGGGTACTTTTCTAGCGATACAATTTCTATACCAATTTTATCAACTCAAAATAGACATATCAACAAAAAGGCCCCAGTTTTGACCTCGAAAGGTTTCACTAAAATCATAGTTTGATAGAACAAGAAGCAGATCCCTAATAACACCAAGGTTTTTTATCCATCCTCGATCGCATTCCACAATATTTTGGGCGCTAGCCCTCATAGCCGTCACCCTAATTGATCTACCTCCAAAGACAAAATGGAATTTCATTCCACTCTTGGTTGAAAATATGACACTCTATTGATTGGTGATGGGGCACCGGTCAATAATGGGTACCTCTACCTTAGAGTGCCGAGCCACTTCCACACATCACCTCCCATATAGCTTTGACAACCTTATGGGTTATTTAGTTCAACCTTGTCCCCATTCACTGCTCGGCTAGACTCCTCCATCAAATACATGTTTAATCCCTAAAGGACGGACCTATAACCACTGATTCAGAGCCTTGGTGCTTATCACTCAGTTTGTTACCATTTTGGAAATAGATATGTGTGAAAAAATTTATGTTTATTTTTCAGAGATGATATTACATGTATTTTCTACTTCACCAAAAATTTAGATTTTTTTGAGGAAAATTGATTTTTATGAGAATTTTTGAAAAAAAGTGAAGAAAAAATCACATTAAATAGAAAATTATTTCAAAAAATCTGAAAAATTTCACCATGTGTATACATTACAGTGAAAATCATCATGGTGTAAACTCAGTTTCCATGTCATTCTATAATTAGAATAAAATGAACATTAAAATTACATCCAAAGTTCAAACTGCAATAAAATATTCAATATTATGAATTTTTCCAAAATTCCAATTGGAGTAGAAACTAGAGTAGATGGCCTTCATTTTATTAGTCAGTCTCAAACTCAAAAATTATCATTTGTTTGGAGAAATTTTAGATTTAGAACATTGAGAAGCAACTTCTCAAAATACACTAAAATAGCAAATTTGGCCATCTAGTTTTTTTAGTTATTTCTCAACTACATGAAAGCAAACACTAGTTAAACTAAAAATTCAATTGAATAGTCTTTGTAACTCAACATAAAAGGTCAATAGAAAAAAAAACGGATGAAAAAAATACTTCCAATGTCTTCTATGGATCCTGGACTGTCATCCAAACGCCACTGAATGGCATTGGCGGCAATCCAGGGTTAAGCATGACAACATATCATGCTCATGAAATGGGCCCCACAGGCTAGATTTACCTCAGGAGAAAACGCGAGGAATTTTTTATTTTTTGCACAATTTATTTTTTGCACAATTTATTTTTTGCAATTTCTGAATCCAGATTTGCAATCAGAGACCCCAAATTAGCTAGGAGAGGTAGATAACATATCCTAGTGACGGCTCAATATAGGGGACTTTTATTTATCTTCACCCTCAAACATTAACCTGCGGGGCCCATTTCATGAGCACAATTTAGTGTCCTCCCAGTTTAACCCCTAAAGGACCAAACTGCGTTTTTTGGCAACATAGCGATTTTGTTCAGCTCACTACGAATAGAGTTATCATTATTTTTCTTTGAAA